>CAUYRH010082643.1:0-19734 GCA_963574655.1 Perodicticus potto | reverse complement strand
CCCACCACAATGCCCGGCCATTTTTTTTTTTTTTTGGTTGCAGCTGTCATTGTTGTTTGGCGGGCCCGGGCTGGATTCGAACCCGCCAGCTCAGGTGTACGTGGCTGGCGCCTTAGCCCGCTGAGCCACAGGCGCCGAGCCTGTTTTTGTTTTTTTTTTAAAGACAGAGCCTAACTTTGTCATCCTCGGTAGAGTGCCATGAAGTCACAGCTCACAGCAACCTCCAGCTCTTGGGCTTATGTGATTCTCTTGCCTCAGCCTCCCGAGTAGCTGGGACTACAGGCGCCCACCACAACGCCCGGCTACTTATGTTTCTTTTTTAAAGACAAGAGGATCATTGCTCACAGAGGTGAAGTAACTTGCCCAAGGTCACCCAATCTGTAAGTGGCAGATAGGGACTTAAACCTAAGTTGTCACTCTCCAAAGTCCCTGCTCTTAGAATTGCAGGGATTTTTTTTTTTTTTTTTTTTTTGAGACAGAGCCTCAAGCTGTCACCCTGGATAGAGTGCCGTGGCATTACAGCTCACAGGAACCTCCAATTCCTGGGCTCAAGCGAATCTCTTGCCTCTGCCTCCCAAGTAGCTGGGATTACAGGCGCCCGCCACAACGCCTGGCCATTTTTTGGTTGCAGCTGTCATTGTTGTTTGGCGGACTCCGGCTGGATTCGAACCCGCCAGCTCAGGTGTATGTGGCTGGCGCCTTAGCCCGTTGAGCCACAGGCGCCAAGCCAAGAATTGCAGGGATTTTTAATCAAATCTAAATTCTTCTTCCAGGCCCGCTCTAATACTCCAGACTTTATTGATCTCACCCTTCTCTCAAATCTTGTCTGTTTTCAGTATGAAACCAACCAATTTAGCACTCATTATTGTGTGAGCAGTTTCGTGTCTCTCTTACTTTACTTATAAGTGGGCCCAGATATTTTTATTATTTAAATAGCCCCCTGTACTTAGGAGGCCTTTGGAAGGACAAGTTTACAGACTATTAATAATTATTTGTTTGACTGCCAGATGAATTAGACAGAAGGTAAGTAAGTCCTGCTTCCTTGTCATGCCAAACCCCATCTTTTTTCCTATACCATTACAGAACAGTCTTTTCTTGGCTGGAACAAATACTACCACCTTCTGAACTAGCTAATATTTATTGAGTTCTTAATATGTTCCAAAGACTGTTCTAAGTACTTCAGTTGCATTAACTCACTGAATCTTAAGTACCCTATGATCTAAGTCCTATTTTTATCCCTATTTTACAAAAGAGGAAACTGAATGTACCAGACCATCAGTATCCGCACGAGTAAATGAATGAACGCTTTGATGATGGATAATATTATTAGTAACAACAACCATACAAATATCTTATGCTTGCATCAAGCAATAAAGCTTTATGTACATTATGTCACTGACACTCACCATTAGCAAATGGACATTAATGTCCCTATTTTATACAAGAGGAAACCATGACTCTAAGGGTGAGTGATTCTCAACAGTCACCACACAAGTGCTGTCTATACCCTTGACTGAACATTGTATTTGCTTCATTCTAAGAACCAGCCGGCAAGGGAAATGGAAGAGCCTTGGGGAGAGAAATACCTGTACACCAAAAGGCCCTCTATAAATATTGAATAAATAAATAAAAGCTGGTAATGGCAGTGATCTGATGGGAATCCAGATCTTTGATTTTTAGTCCAGTGCTTTTTCTTTTATCAAAGATGGTGGGAAGCAAGTCTTAGGTCCAGATCTGGCAGCAGCTTTGACATAGGATCTTAAGCCAGAAAGAGGTGTACCCTAAAAATAAGAAGCATTATTTTCATTTCTCTGCCTTTTCCACATTTTAAAACATGAGCGTATATTACTTTCATAACCAGAAACAACAAAGTAAATAAATGGAGGCGGCAAATGCAACCTTCTGAGAGTGCTGGGGCTTGTAGAGGTCGCTTGGGTTTGATTTGTACTGCTCTGGACCCTTGTGTTTGTGGGTACACTCTGATCCATCCCCACAGGACACCTGGCCCACCTTATGGGCTGGGGAAGAGCTGGGGAGAGCTCCCAGAAGCTCTGCTGAGGCTGCAATGAACAGAAGCCGACATAGGAGCTCCCAAGATTCTGCAAGCCTGTGAACTCTCTGAAATTGTAAGCTGAATGCTGTGTGTGCAGTTTCCAAGGAGAAGTCCCACAACTTTTACAAAGGGTCATCCATGACCTTCCAAAGGGTGGCCTTGGATTACGGTGATGAACCAAGGCACAAGGGTTAGGATGACTGGGTGAATGAGGCCCAAGAACTCTAAAAAACTTCTTTTCTCTCTGAGAATAACTGGCAGGGGAAAGTGATTATTGAATAGAACAAGGTCCTGCCTCATAGACTCACAATATTAATTTAAATTCTCTTCCTTACCCCTCAGCATACCCTCCCCTCCATTCCAAAGCAGTAGGGGACAGACATGATTATTCACTCCAGCAAGCCCTGGCAGTCTCAGACACCCTCCTTTTCCTCCTTAGACCTGGGGCTGATGAGCTCTTCTAGTTCTTGACCCTCTGGACTGTGCACCCACAGCTTTCTATTTTGCTTCTTAACCAGTAGCTGAGGCCCTGATTTAAGCTGTTGCCCATTTTCTCCCCAGGTGCCTCCTAAACAGCAGGCTGCTCTCATGTCTCAGCAAGCATTGAATTCCATTCCCCCAACACGGATTCAGCTCTTATCACATGACCCAGATGGTCGATAAGGACCCTGAGTCTGGCCAGGGAGCCTGAAGGCTCAAGCAGGACAGATAACACTCAGGGAACAGGCTGGGAGGAGGGAGGCACTGCTGTGGCCTTTGAGATCCCCCAGGAGAGGGACTGCTAATAGGCTCCAGGGTTAAAAGGTGACTTCTTGGAGGTGCAACAGTAGCTCCAAAGCTGTGTGAAGGTGGAAAAGATTCTCATACAAAGAATGCGGAAGGAGGGCAAGAAATAAGGGGAGAAGCAAGGTTAGAGGTGGGTTATGGCCAACTGGCCAGAACTGAGACCTCTGTGTTCCACTTAAGGAATTTGGATTTGATCAAGACAGTGTGTAGGTGGCATTGAATGTTTTCGAGCCGAGCAGGTGGCTCTATGCTCAGATCCAAGCTTAAGAAGATCACACAGCAGAGGATGAGAGGACAAGGAGGGGGCTTAACACTGGGAGACAGGATGCCAGTAGGGAGTAGGATGTAATGGGACCCTTTGACTAAGTCATGGTCAGGACCAGCACATAATTTGTGTGGCTCAGTACAAAAGGAAAATGAAGGATCCCTTGCCAAAAATTATTAAGACTTAAAAAAAATTTTTTTATTATTATTTTTTAATACTGATAACTTATTTATTTATTTATTTATTTATTTATTTTTGCAGTTTTTGGCCAGGGCTGGGTTTGAACCCGCCACCTCCGGCATATGGGGCCAGCGCTCTACTCTTTTGAGCCACAGGTGCTGCCCCCCCAAAAAATTTTATTGATACATAATATTTTGCATATTTGTGAGGTAGCATGTTATTTTTGTTATATGCATAGGATGTATAGATCAAGTCAGGGTACCCATCACCTTGAGTATTTGTCATTTCTATGTACTGGGAACAATTCAAGCTGTCTCCTCAAGCTACTTTGAAATATACAACACAAGGTTGTTAACTATACCCTACTCTGCTGTTGAATATTGGAACTTCTGCTCTCCAACTGTGTTTGTATCCATTAACCAGTCTTTCACCATCCCCTCTCCCACCCATACACCCTTCCTAGCCTCTCTCTGATATCTCTCATTTTATTGTCCTCCTCCGTGACATCAACTCTTTAGCTCCCATGTAGGAGTGAGAACATGTAATATTTGTCTTTCTGGAAAAATTATTAACAAATTCAGCAACAACAGAGCATTAAATAAGCACAGAGCCCTGTGCAGCTGTACTGGTCACATACACACCCTCATGAAGTCAGCCCTGGCTATAAGACTGGAGAGGGCAGGTCAGAAGGGAGATCTGGGAAGCAGAACCCTAGGATTTAGTCATCGGGATGTGGGAATTGGGGGAGCCATACAGCAATCTAGTGGACAGATGACCTTGCTGCTCTGGTTGCCAGGCCACCCATCTGCTTGCTGGGCGCCCCTGCTTTGGGTGGCCAAGATCAACTCTAATTTATTAACATGTTTAAACTTCACACACTCTTTTCTGTTACTTCCCTAGACCTGTTCCTGTACGGCAATGGTTCTTAACCTTCCTAATTGCGCGGTCCTTTAATATAGTTCCTATGGGTCGTGACCCACAGGTTGAGAACTGCTGCTGTAGGGTCTTATCTAAAGAGCATTTACCCAGTCTCTCCTATTAAAAACTCTGGTGTCACCCTCTGCTCCTCTTTCCCAACCTTTCCACAAATTTACTTCCTAAACATTCTCCCCATCCTATGGCTCCTCCGTAGCTGCTATCACTGCAGGGTTCCGGCAGGCGCTTATCAGAGCAGTGCCCTAGATTACCCACAAAAGCTTCCTATCTGTCTGGCTGACACATTGCAAATAAAACACCCACCTTCCACAGTGCTCCCTCAGTGATTCTCCGCATGCTAACCTGACCAGATAAGATCCCAATGCCTTAAAAAGCACACAAGGCTGTCTGTCACTTGACCCTGCTTCATTTTCTATTAGATGCTAGAACTGCCTTAGTTTCCCCAGTACTAACCATGCTGGGTTTTTGTGTTGTTTTTTTCTTTACTGTAAGTTGTTTTTTCCTCCCTCCCCCTTCACAGCCTGGTTGACTCAATTCTCACCTTCTCTGGAAGGCCTTCTCCAGTGCTTTCCTCCCTGATCCCCACCACACACACCCCTAGGCTCTTAAAGAGTCTTCCCTCTGGGCTGGGGCAGTTGGGGGATAGGACTCAATACAAAGTACTGGGCTGAAATGCCTAGGGGTAGATAGTGCTGGTAACAGCAGGCTGGAGGAGCAGGTTGCAGGGAAGGCTGGCACAGACAGCCCCAGAGAAAAAAGACCCCACATCACCATAAGACCTCATGGGTAGGACTAGGACAAGGACAGCTCCATTGCCTGGCGGCTGTGACCCAGAGGGAATGCTGGCTGTCCTGGTGTCTGATTTGATTGCATTTGATTTCTGCTTTCTTCTAACAATCTCATTCCCTTATGTCAGCTGTCAACAAGCTCCTCTTAATGGAGGCAGGCTGTTTTCCATCAAAGGGCCCCAGACAAACAATAAAATGGTTGTTGGAAAGCTTGAGGACAGAAATATGTTTCTATCCGTGTGTCCTGCAGCAAGCAGAGCTCTGGGACAAAGTGGACCCTCAGTAAACACTTGCTGAATAGGTGAATCGTATGGGAGCTCCCCAGGAATAAGGGTGGGAAGACTGAAGCCCCTGGGGACTTGTGGGGGCAGACAGGCTGGGATTATACTTGATCCACAGATAATCCCTTAAATCCAGAAGCCACCTGGACAGCATTTGGTTGGACTGTGCACCCTTGTCGGATGTATGTTGCTGAGCTCACGACAGCTTCTGGTTCCGGGGACCAGAAAAGGGCTCCCTCAAAAGCAATTTATTATTCTAATTATTACTGTAGTGACAGAGCAAAGACTCTCAATCCTTTGTGGGTAGAATCCATTTGGGGAGATTAACTGCTGGCTCTTCTCCCGCCCACCCTCATTTTTACTTTCAGGAAATTTTATTTCAGAATTAAATTTCAAACATACAGAGAGTGGAGAAAACAGTGTACGGAACCTCCAGGTACCCATCACTGAGCCTCAAGGTTTACCAACAGTCTCCTCAGCTCGTGTCATCTATATAGCCCATGCCCTGAAGTCTCCTTACACGCATAAAGGCTTCGGTAATGACGGGAATCCGTTGCGGACTCGCGTCGCGGTAGTGGCCGGCTCCCCTGCCCTGTTCCGCCCGGTGCCCCACGCGGCCCCTAGCAGGTCCCCGGCCTGCGTCTAGGAAACTGACAGCCCAGCGGAGAGGCGCCAGCTCCGCCTCCTTCTCAGCAGCCTCCTCTTCCCGCACAGCGTGGGTCACCTCGGCACCGCAGCGTTCCGGACACCCCACAGGCAGTCGCGGTGATGCGAGAGTGATGAGTCCGTCCGCGCAACGCCAAGGAGAGAATGAGGAGGCGCCTACCACTTCCTCCTCCCCGGTTGACTAAAGCTCGGCCGCCCTCCCTGCATGCCCGGCTCCCCGGGGGAGGAGGTGGGAGCCCCGCCCCTCCCCACCCCCTGGAAGGCGTGGCCACGGCCGAGGGGCGGGGAGATACCCATATTTGGCCTTATATGGGCAGCCACGTCACCGGCAGCACTCATTCACATAAAACGCTGCGCTGCGGGCGGAATCCCCAGCTTTTGGGGCGGCAAGTGGCCGGGTGTGGAGCGTGCGGAGCGGGAAAGGAGAGTCGAGCCGCCGCTCCGGCGCCGGGCTCCGTCGGCCGGCCGCAGCCCCGCGGGGCGCCCTCCCGTGCCTCGCCAGTGGGCACCCTGGCCGTGGGCACCTGCGAGGCGCGCGGCGCGGGGCCGCTGGGCGGCGGCGCCATGAAGGTCACGTCGCTCGACGGGCGCCAGCTGCGCAAGATGCTCCGCAAGGAGGCGGCGGCGCGCTGCGTGGTGCTCGACTGCCGACCCTACCTGGCCTTTGCCGCCTCGAGCGTGCGCGGCTCCCTCAACGTCAACCTCAACTCGGTGGTGCTGCGGCGGGCCCGGGGCGGCACGGTGTCGGCGCGCTACGTGCTGCCCGACGAGGCGGCGCGCGCGCGGCTGCTGCAGGAAGGCGGCGGCGGCGTGGCGGCCGTGGTCGTGCTCGACCAGGGCAGCCGCCACTGGCAGAAGCTGAGGGAGGAGAGCGCCGCGCGCGTCGTGCTCACCTCGCTGCTCGCCTGCCTGCCCGCTGGCCCGCGGGTGTACTTCCTTAAAGGTGAGCGCCGCGGCTCCCGAGCGCACCTCAACCCGCCCCGCGCCTCCCGGGCCCTGGGGTCCCCTCGCCCCGCGGGGTGGCCCGCTGCGCCCTGGAAAAGGGAGTCTGCACGCTGCGGCTTGAGGTGCGCTCGGGAGGGCCCTGCAGAATGTCAGCTGTCGGAGCTTTCCCCCCTCCCCACCCGCGTTCCTCGAAAGCGCCCGGCAGCCTGTCTGTCCGCCGGGCTTGGTGGAGTTGGTTATGCTGCGGGGGATGCTGTTTGCTTAGCACTCTGGGGACTGTCGGCTCGTGCGGGACGGGGACTTCGCTGCTTCCACGGGGGTCAGGGGACTTCCCGATAACACAGATCGGGCAAGATCAGCAGCGCACGACACCGCCACCTCCACCCCTGCTAGCGTGGCGCCCTGGTGTCCTCGTCCTCCCACCTAGCCATCTGCGGTACTTAAGCTATGTCTTCACCGACCGCTGCTACCTTTCTGGCCCTGGCGAGACTCCCCTTTCCTTTTCATTATATTGCTTTTTATTGTTTTCTTCCGGCCTATTCTTCTCCCCTCCTGGGTCTTTCTCAAGCTCAATTTGGAGCCGACAGCCTTTTCACCTTCCCCCTTCCCCCTGTCCGGGATTATCTCTGGGACCCTTCCTGAGTTTAACCTCCTGCGGGCCAGGAAATGGGAGCGGTGCCACGGGGGGCAGGGTGGTGTGGAGAAGATTCAGTGGCCTTTGATTTGAGACCTTCAAGAGCTGCCTGCCACTTGTCTCCACAGGCCTGCCCTTTCACCTGCTGGAGAGAGATAACTTTGGCTTCTGGTTTTGGGTGGGTAATTGGCTCTCAAACTCCAGAGCATTGGCTTCTGGATCACTTGCTATGGGGGCTCCTGCTTTGTATTTGAGTCCCTTCTAACCTGAAATGATACCGGGGAAACTTGGCCTTAGCCCCAGAGGGTCCCTAAGGCTCTGCCAAGTCTTACGCTGACTTCTTGGGATGTAGTACACAAATTCCTTGGTGAGTTGTAACTCACCCAAGGAGTGAGTTTTAAAGCCATATAACTTGGAAATGTCCCACATTCTGGGCCCGGAAGATTCCAGAGGCACATGGGCAGCTACCCCCTCTAATAACACCTCTGGCCAACTGTCCCCTGTTATTGATTCCTGTTAGGGAAATGACAGAGGTAGATCATCTTCTCAGTGCAGCCTCATCCACAGAGGACAGAGGGGTGGCCTCTCCCAGGCTTTGGGAGCTTTCACATATGTCTCCTGATGTCTTTCTCTTCCTGATGTGGTTTTTGTCTCCTGTTCTTAGCAATGAGTGCAGGAAAAGCTTCCACCTCTCCAGTAGCATGAAAGATGTTCCAGGAAACCCCTGCCAGTCCACCGCTGTTCCCTACCTTTCTCTAAATGGATTGCTGACAGTAGCGGCAGAAAGTAGGCATTCTGTACACTTACAGCTCAAGAAAACTATGTTTAAAATTATTCTTAACGAAAGCAACAAATACTCAGGTAGAAATTTGAACACATCTGTACTATGAAAAGCAAGTCATCTGAGGACCCTAGAACCCAGTTCCGCTTCCTGGAGACAGTTACCCAGTATTTCTTGTTGGTCTTTAGGTAATTTTCCATAAGTATCTTTTAAAAATAGGTTGACTGTTGTATATTTCCTGTTCCAACCTTTTTCACCCACCTAGATTTTAGAGATTTGTCCATATCAGAACATATATGCTCATCTCATGTTTAACCAGTTGGTTGGCTAAGCTGCACTGTTGGAAGCGGTGCTGTAGAGGATACTTTGTCTATGTGCTTTATCTTTCAGTAAAATCATGAGAATTGCCTGGTCATGCATTTACATTTCAGTAGAAATTGCTTGATATCTACCCTTATCCTAACACTACCAAACTTTAAGTTGTTGCTAGAGAAGATTTTCATTTTTCTATCTAACTCATTTTCAGATATAAGTTCAAGTTTTGGTCTAGTGTCATGTCAGATTTTGGGGGGCAGTGTTTTTTACGTTTCCCATAATCCTCTAAAAACCCACTATGATGAGAAGGTGATGAGTGACTCTCATGGTTGATGCTTATTTATATGTAGCTTCTTTGCTGTCTCTGTTCCTCTGGTTCTACGGAGGAGATTGAACACACTCTGAAGAAGGATGAAGTAGCCATAAGAATCACCACAGCTCTTGCAAAGCAAGTGAGGCTTCAGAGAGGATTGTTCTGTCTCTCCACACCTCTGGTGGGAGTGGGCGAAAGATAGGAACCATCTAATCTGGAGGATTCCTCCAGACCCCAGCTTGAAGAGGCAGGGCTCTGTTTATCTGTCCTCAACTACACTGAGACTCTTTGTCTGCCTGTCTTATTTTGTCAACAGGCAGGGAGGATCCAGCCCACACCCACACCTCCTGTCTGTCCCCCTGACAGCCAACTCTGAGGACATCTATTTAAAGCCAAGAGATGGGGTGACTTGAAGGCTCTTCTTCCCCAGGCCTCATTCGGAAGTTTGGGAGAGCCTGGGCCATTCTTAACTCCAAATTCCAAACTGAAATCAGTTTGTCTTCTAGAACCCAAAATGTTGAGACCTAGGCATGGAAAGCTGTCAGGTGGTTTACTGAGGGACACCTCTCTGAGAAAGTTGTGGGTCAGTGTAAGCCTGTGGCATTCACCCTGTCCCCTGGAAGGAAAGGGGTGGGAGGCTGTGGCTAAGTGGGGGACCCTAAGTCTCCACTGCCACCCCCTGCCTTCAGTCTCCAGTGTGGCCTCTTGTCATGGTGGGGTACATGGTCATTGTGGAGACCAAAAGCTCACGTGGGAGTGAAGGGAGTAAAGTGACCACTGGGAAGAGCTGAGTGTACTGAGTGGGGGCCGGGCAGGGCGGTTCCTGTGAGCTGAGAGGAAGCAGTAATGCAAGATGACTCATTCTAGGAATTGGCTGCAGCTCCAGGGAGGGAGCTGGAGACCGCCATGTAATCCATTAACCATTTATGTACTGCAGGGCTTCAAACACTTTGGCATTGCAACACCCAATGTCAAAAGAAAAAAGGGAGGCTTTTTGGAATATATGTGGTCTTAGAATGTGTGTTGAATTGATGATATGACACTAAGTACAGAAAAAGAAAGAAGTGGGTTTTCTTTTTTTGTCTTTTTTTGCAGTTTTTGTCAGGGGCTGGGTTTGAACCTGCCACCTCCGGTATATGGGGCCGGCACCCTACTCCTTTGAGCCACAGGTGCTACCCCAGAAGTGGGTTTTCTTGACCTGGGAAATGCTTCAGGTTGCTCTGGGTTAGAAGCAAAAGGATTCCCCAAGTAAGCCGGGTCTGTTCACTTGGCAGCACTTGGCATTCTGAGAGTTCCAAGGCTAGTTTTTCGTTTCATTCTTCTCCAAGGAGATGAATGGGCTGAGAAGGCTCACATACATATATGTGCAAATTTCTGTGACTTAGTCAGAGAGTGTTTTTACCTTAAGTGATTCATTTGGAGAAATACAAATGTGATGTTAAGGATTCTTACAGTCAGCTGGGCCCAGTGGCTCACATCTATAACCTAGCACTTTGGGAGGCCAAGGCAGGTGGATTGCCTGAGCTCAGGAGTTGGAGACAAGCCTAAGCAAGAGTGAGACCCTGTCTCTAAAAAAATAGCAAGGTACTGGGGAGGCTGAGGCAAGAGAATTGTTTGAGCCCAAGAGTTTGCAATTGCTGTGAGCTGTGAGGCCACAGCACTCTGCCGAGGGTGACAAAGTGAGCCTGTGTCTCAAAAAAAGGATTTTTATAGTCATATGTGCTAGCAGTTGGCGTAGTGATTTGGAGGTGTGTAGGGGAGGGAGGTGGATCAGAAGGGTAGGATAATAAGATGGGGTAGGTGACCATCAAGAGAATAGAGCCAGTTTTTGCTTAAGGGGTCTGAGAATTAGGTTCAGAAGTCCTCATTCCTCCAGTGTGGCTTAGAAGGTAATGAACTGGATTGATGACTCCAAATTGGACTTACAGAAAGGATTGTCAACAGGGTTCTTAGCACCCTGTAGGGTGAGAAGGGCAAGGCTGTTTTACTACACTGAGCTAAAACTTCTTATTAGCCCTAGTCTCTTAAGAATGGAGGGAGTTGCAGCTATAAGCCTGCTAAGAGCAGATGGGCTGCGGAAGAAACCAGTTTAGGAGTCTTTTCTCACAAATTAATGGAATTTTGCATAATCTCACCTTCATTTTAGATAAACCAGAGAAAATAGCTTTTGTTTTCTGGAGGGATTTGGTTATTATTTACTAGATGTCGAATATTTCCTTTCACAGTTTAAGCTGCTTCAGATAGACACAAATCATTGCCTCTCTGAACTGTAGCTTTTTGGAGGGGAGGAGTGGAGCCCATTTTTATTCTGAAACTGTGGAGTTGCTCAATTTTGTTTAAATACTTAGTTAAGTCAGGTCTCCTGCACCCAGAAAGTGCGTTATATATCCATGCATTGTACCCCACTGGGTGGGAAGCTACTTAACTCCCCCTTTTTGAATCTAATTGAGATTTCCCAGGTCTGTGATTATTAATTTCCTCATTTCAAACTGGTATTGCGTGCACATGATGCTTGTTTTTCCAAACTCCTGATACTTTACTTAGGAGAATGTTCTCCAAATCCATCCAGCTTCTCAATTTTTAATGACCAGAATCTCTATTAGCTTAATATTTTTAAATCTATTCTACACTCACAGTATTGATTAATTGTGGGTGTGTCCTGAGAGCCTGAGAAATCAATTCTTGTGTGGTACCACGTCTCACCTTTTGGTCTGTTCTTGTTTTTTTGTAGGGGGATATGAGACCTTCTACTCAGAATATCCTGAGTGTTGTGTGGACGTGAAACCCATTTCGCAAGAGAAGATCGAAAACGAGAGAGCCCTCATCAGCCAGTTTGGAAAACCAGTCAGCTACAGGCCAGCTTACGACCAGGTACGCAGTGTGGAAGAGGCATCCTGAGTGCCTGTCTTTCTTTAATCCTTCCTCTCTCCACTAAGCAACAGTAGTTGGTTCCTTTGTGGATCAGAGTGTTGGCCGAATCCTCTAGCTTTAGAGGGCTTCTGTTGCTTGCCAACTTGCATTTCCATCCAAGAGTAAATGGGCTTCCTTCCAGCAAACAAGCTGACAAGAGCCACAGGATGCTTGGCAGCTTCTGGGGAAAGGGGGGAAGTGAACGATACATTATTATCATCCAGCTCAGAGAGGCTTCAGAACACTGGTTTAGGTTTCCCTGAAGATGTTTCCGAGCTGATGCTCAGCTTCCTGTGTTGCTCCTCTTTGTAATTGTTTGTGTTCCCTGGGTTTCTGCAAACATCCTAGTACCTGTCAAGATGAGTCTTGTTGGTATTTTTAACTGAAACGGGGCAGGAGTTGGGGAAAGGGAGGTGTTATAGAGAAACTCCTTTTTGGATGGCTAAGAATGCTCCTCTGAAGGTTTCTGAGACTTATAATTCTGTACATTCTGAAGCCAGTGGAAATTGGGAGACAGTGGAGGGCTTCATGTTTCCATAAATGTGTGTGGGTTGTTGTTTTGGTGTTTTCTCCCCACTTCAAAAATTTGTGCTTTGTGGTAAGTCGTTAAAGGAAAAATAAAGTAGGCGGCTTTAGTCAGGAGATTACCTGCCACCATGCAGGAAGATGAGGAAGAGGCAGGTGAGAATCCACACCAGGCAGGAACCAGAGATCAAAACCTGTCTGCCCATTTTACAGAGGAGAAAAATATTGTTCTGTGGCTAGTGAGGTGATTATAGCTGGCTCAGTGCAGCATCAGGCTCAGAAGCCCTTTCTCACAATACACTGTTCTGCTTTCTGGAAAGAGAAATAAGAATTGGGACCTTGTTCTGTTTTCCATGCACCCTCTAATCACCTGAGTCGGTGGGAAGAGCTTTTCAAACATTTCCCATAAACCAAGAACCTATTTAAGTCATATGAAGAAAGACTTCCGGATGCTAAAATGCCAGCTAATGACCTTTCAGGGTGCATGAGAAAAACAACTTTTTTAATGGAAATTAAAAAAAATTATGCCAGCTCTCCACCATGAGCAAAACCCTGTCCCTGGGGATAAACTTCAGAGTAAAGCCAGGTGACCTTTTCTTGAATTGGGATCCTTAGTCAAGAAGCCTGTTAGCTTGGTCAGATGCCAGTGTTTTGATTTTGTTTGTTTTCTTTTATTAAAAATCCTCACAGTGTATGATAAACCCCTGGTTATCAAGCTGTGGGCAGCTGGCCTAACTGGATTTCTGTTTTTATTTGTTTATTAGTTTGGGTTGTGTTTTTTTCCCTAGTTTCTCAGAAAGTGAAAGAGAAATAAGAATTGGCAGAATGTTGTGAAAGCATGGCAGACCTTTGGTCAGACAAGGGGTGGGGAGGCCCTGACGTTTCTTCATGATTTCATCTGGGGAACCCCCTCATGCTACTTCTTAGAAACGCTTTTGCTCTGAGAGAAGCCAGGCGAGGCTGGGTTAACCTTTGGGGTTTCGGAAGGCCTTTGGCTTCTTCATTTTGAGTCTAAGCAGAAGTTCAGAAAGGGAAAGAAATGTGGTTTCAGGCTGAGCTCCAAGGGAAATTAAATAGGGTCTCAGGACTGGCATGTCAGTGACTTCCAGGCACTTGGGAGAAGGAGCAACCTTGAGTCAATTGTCCAGCCTGCCCTTTGGAGGGTGAGCCTATTGGTGGGGACCCCTAACTGGTCAGTGGCTGAGTGAAACTGGATTTGGCTCTCCGATCCCTTTTCCAAAAAGAACTTCCTACTACTTCTCTTGTCTTCCTGGTTCCTAATCAGTGGGGAGCTGGGCCCAGGGAGAAGATGCAGCTCAGGCCAAAACGAGACCTGTCTGGAATTGACTAGCCTTAGTATCCGCGCTGTGTCTTGTCCTTCCCAGGGAGAGAAGCCACATTCTATTTATTTTATTTTTCAACTTCAGATGATATTGGGAGCTATGTCATGTGTCAGGTTTTAATGCATCTATTATCCTATTTATGCATTACCCAGAAAGGATAGGTTATTATCTCCAGTTTACAGATAAAGGGTCAGAGGTTAAAGAAGCTGCTTAAGATCATATCAGATACGATGCACTAGCCCAAGTGTTTAACCACTGTACTGGAAAGGCTGCTCTGTATGTATGGAAGTTTAGGGAGGTTTCTGGAAGAAGATGTAAATGGATCTTTTGAGGAAGAGAGGAAGGAAGGGAACTTTTCCTTCCTTTTTTTTTTTTTTTTTTTTTTTTACCTAAAATACTTGCTTTATACTGATCACTATTGAGATGGAGTCAGAGAAGGCCTTGCATCTCATGCTAAGCACTCAGGTTTGGGTTTCAATTCCAGCTCTAACACTGACCAGCTCAGACTTGAATAAGTTATTTCATCTGAGCCGGAACTTGCCCACCTGTAAAATGGGAATAATGTTACTCACCTCAAATTGGTTATGAAATTGGTATGATGTTGGTAGATGGTACATCTAAAATATTAAGCCCCAAGGGCCTGCTATAGTAGGTGCTAATAAAAACACTGGTGATGGTTATTATTACCTTGTGTAAATTCTCTATAAGTTTCTCCCAAGTGGCCAAACTGGCTTTTGCTTAAACACTTCTCAGGAAAGAAAAGGCATACTCCAGGTGTGGGGTAAATTGAGAATTGCCTATTACTGGCCCTTGTCATGCACCCTTTTCCCTGTTATAGATCTGGCTTAGAGTTTCCATTCTCTTATTCCAGGACAGGAAATGGAAACACAGGAAGCAGATGGATAATATGGGAAAAGCTCCCAAAGTGAGAGCCACTGTCTGTCAGCCTCATGCTTCCCTCTGAATCTCTAGGGGCTTCCATTGTTCTGTCTGTCACTGGCATTTCTTGCCACCTTAGAGAGAACCCTGTATATTCTAAGACAGCCAGAATCTAACTGGCTGGAAGTTCTTTATAGCTCGGCCTCAGGGTATACAGTCTCTGGTTCTGCCTTAATCTGTATCCTTCTTAACTAGAAACCTGGTGTTGGGTGGCTTCCCAAAAGGGTAAAACATCTCTCAGGGGTAAGGTGTAAGCATCTCTCACCCCCACCCCCACCAGAGCCCCATCTGAAAAAGGTCAAAGGTAGGGGAAGCTTCTCCGATCTTGGCCCAACAGCATTTCTTAGTTTACAGATTCTGGGTAGGTAGTGGTCATTTTTAGTTCTAAGAAGCAGTCCTTTTTGGTGGGGGAGGAGGCACATTTTAACCTCTCTAAACTCTGGATGAATCTGGGGATCAACAGTGTCAGGTTTAATGAAATGCGCTACATGTTAGGGCTGGCCGGGTGCACTCTAATCTCAGCCCTCTGGGAACCTGAGGCAGGAGGATCCCTTGAGCTCAGGAGTTCGAGATGAGCCTGAGCAACATATGCCATCTCTACTAAAAATAGAAAACTAGCTGGGCGTGGTGGGTGCCTGTGGTCCCAGCTACCTATCCCAGAAAGGATAGGTTATTATCTCCAGTTTACACATAAAAGGTCAGACGTTAAAGAAGCTGCTTAAGATCATATCAGGTATGATGCACTAGCCTAAGTGTTTAACCACTGTACTGGGAAGGCTGCTCTGTATGTATGGAAGTTTAGGGAGGTTTCTGGAAGGAGATGTAAATGCATCTTTTGAGGAAGAGAGGAAGGAAGGGAACTTTTCCTTCCTATTTTTTTTTTTTACCTAAAATATTTGTTTTATACTGATCACTATTGAGATGGAGTCAGAGAAGGGGGAGGCTGAGGCAGGAGAATGGCTTGAGCCCAGGAGTTTGAGTTTGCTGTGAGCTATGATGATGCCATGGCACTCTAGCTTGGGCAACAGAAAGACACCGTCTCAAAAAAAATAAAAATAAATAAATAAATAAATAAAATGTCAGGGCTGTAAAGGAGGGCATGCGTCTTGCTTCTTTTTACCTGTAAAGAAACTAAGGCTGCCTCAGGGTGAATGGTCTTGCTGGGGTACTCTCAGGGCAGCTTGGACTTCACTGGTCTTTGATCCTTCCCGCCACACCTTGTGATTTATTATTATCCTTATGGAGGGTTGCCAGCCTTTCCTACCTTCTTAATATTTGCAAAAAATGAAACTCTTTGCTGTGTGGGTTTTGCTATCACTGAGTCACAGGGCAGTCGTGTAGGGTAGAGAATTGGCCAGGATGAAGATGCCACCCACATTCTTGGTTGAATTGCCCTGCCTCTGAACTCTCCCTACCTGGAAACCAGAAAGGGAACCCTCCCACCTTGAGAAACAAATAGGTCAGGGTTGTTTTTTCCTCTCTCAAATAAGCAAGCTAATCCAACATTTCCTGGTTCTGCTTTGCCCCATCTTCCAGGGTGGTCCAGTTGAAATTCTTCCCTTCCTGTACCTTGGAAGTGCCTACCATGCATCCAAGTGCGAGTTCCTCGCCAACTTGCACATCACAGCCCTGCTGAATGTCTCCCGGCGGACCTCCGAGGCCTGCACGACCCACCTACACTACAAATGGATCCCTGTGGAAGACAGCCACACGGCTGACATTAGCTCCCACTTTAAAGAAGCAATAGACTTTATTGGTAGGTTCAGCTGTCCCAACCCAGTTATTTTGGGAGCACTCTTGGGGCATGAGTTCTTGGTTTTTGATGTCCTGGTAGGGGCTACTCTTCACTGAAAGCAAAGTGTCTTGTGTATATAGTCAAGAGTTGGAGCCAAGAAGGGATGCAGCCACCAAAAAGCCAGAGGGGAGGATCTGAGCTATTAATAGGAGCTTTAATTTGCAAGATAAATGAATTAATATAATTTTATGGCAGTACTCACTACTGATCTTGTTATCGTTTCGAGCTGCTCAGGAGCAGAGTGCATCCCTGCGTAATGCTCCACACAAGGAAAGCAGGGGGGAGAATCTCCCTAACTGTGCTTCTACGTAGGTTGGGATATTTTTAAAAGCAAACAGAAGGCTGGAGCTAGCACTCCTTACTCACTGAGCCCCGAGAGCCCCAGCAGTTTTGGCAAACAGCTTTGGGGCAATTTGTTTTGCATTTCCAGCTAATTTTGGATTAAAGATAGCACCTGCCTCAAGCTCCATGCTTTATGCCCAGAAAAGTTGGCATCTTTTGCATGCTTTCTGTATTTCTGTGAGGAAATTGTCATATACTCCATTGTGCATGCCTGAAAACGAAGGCCTGGGGTTTCTAGGTACTTGGTATTGCCTGGATTGTCCTGCCCTTTGGCATCTTTTCTTTCTCCCATCCGTCTCCCAAGTAGGCTGGCATGGCTTCTTTCTTTCTATTTCAAACTTGCAAGCACCACTCCCCAACCTTTCCCAAGCCCTTCTTTCTCTTTAACATTCATCATTGTTGAAACTGAGCTATGATTTTTTTCTGTATCTTGTTCAAAATTATGTTGGAGGGGAAAAAGCAGGTGTTAGGCACAGCAATAATTACTTAGCACAGGGAGCAATTAAAGGGCACCCGGTGAGCCATGTGTTGGCCCTCTGTTCTGCACGTGGTTCCTGTTCCACAGGAACATACCAGAGGCCAAAGGCTGAGCCTCTCCTGCTTGTCCCTGAACCTCTGAGTCGAGATGATTCCCTTGGAGTGTGAGAGGCAGCCAGAATGATGGGTTCAGGGTGGGAACCCCTTGACCTGTTCTCCCTGTCCCTGGGAAAGCCTTGCCCTTCTCAGCCTGTTGTTTAATTACCTAGATAGCTACTTAATGAGGTCATGAAACCCGCCCCCGTCCAGTTCTCAGAACCCTCCCTCCCCATCCTGTGTGCGTATTTTGTCTGTGTAGTCTGTGTCTGTGCACTCACTTGTACAAACCACAGCCTTTTTGAGAACACAGGATGCTTTTTCCTAGACTTCATGCCCTGCCAGTAGAAGGAGGGACTGAGCCTCCCCAGTGGGCTGAAATAGCACTGAGGGAAGAGGGCCACAGGGAAGGCAAGCTCCTGAGGGGTAGAGGGGGTTCCAGAGGAGGGGTACTCACTCTAGGGCCTTGGTATTCCTGGATGTGGTCCCCCAGCCAGTTATAGTAGACTACACAGGAGGCCAGCAGGAACAGAGAAATCCGAGTGACAACCCTGTGATTCCAGGGACTTGGGGTCTCTCCTTTGAGCTAAATTTATAGGGACTGCATTTTGTTTTGTTTTGTTTGGGGGTGGGTTTTGAATCAGTGAATTACCTCTAAAGAGCTATCCTAAGTGTCCTTTGGGGTTTTAACTCAGGGAAACTAGGGCTCCTCCCTGACACCTCAGAAATCTTATCTTTTAGATCTTGCAGATTCATTTGCAAACTTCTTGCACTTGGGTGGTGGATGGTAAGAGGACTTCTGTTTTTCCTTTCAAAATCTTAAATGTTTTTGTACACTGTAGCCTTACAGAGCATTAGATACATTGAACATCCTGTGATGTAATTGTTTCCTCATTAGTAAGGGAGGCAATTGGAAAGACTGTATTTTTTGTGGTTTCTATTGGATGTGTACCTATCTTTGATCTTTTACCCCTTCCCTTTTTTAACAGTTGTAGCTGTTTTGCAGGGTGGGGTGGAAGGAAAGAAAGATGCCCCCTCCCCCCCCTTTTGGTCACATTGAGCTAAAGAATGCTAACTGATGGCGGTAGCTTTATAGCAGTGACTCCCATTGTTGAGCAAGATGGAGTTTGTGAAAGCCATTTATATCTTCCGTCTGGTAGGCGTCACTTAGCCAGGGCTATAATTAGTGGCTGTGTGCTATTTATTGTGTGTTTGGTGGGAGCTGAGCTGAGCCTCCCGCCTTGACACAGCAAGACAGGGTGCCTGCGGAGGCCAGAAGACCTCTGCCGGAGTGGGGGCCAGGTCATCGCCATCAGGATCAGACCCAAAGAGGCAAGAATTGCTTCTCCAATTCTCCAAAATTGCTTCTCTTTGAGCTGGACACTTGTCTTAAGGGGAAAAATGTGCATATCCAATAAACTTGCAGTTTCAAGCATTTTCCAGTTCCTTCTTGAAAGCTATCAGTGTAACCCCACTTCATTCAGACAGTGCCCCCAGGAAGTGGGGGATGGAGGGTGGGGGTCTGTCCAAGTCTGGTGCCTCCAGTGGCAGGATCTGTGCGAGTATCCTGAGGATCTGGGAAGCTGCTGGAAGGATTACAAAGATCCTGGATGGGGATAGGTCTTGGTAGGATCCCAAAAGCTCTATTCTCACTTGTGCAGATGAAAGACCGGCAGAAATCTAGTGTAGCACCACAGTTCTCAAGGAGGCATGACTGTTTGATGAGTAGGTCGCTTCGGTGTTTAATTCTTGTATTCTGGCATTGCCTTATTCTAATCTCTACTCACTCCCACAATCTGTTCTTCTTTCCAGACTGTGTTAGGGAAAAAGGAGGCAAAGTCCTGGTCCACTGTGAGGCTGGGGTCTCTCGCTCACCCACCATCTGTATGGCTTACCTCATGAAAACCAAGCAGTTCCGCTTGAAGGAGGCCTTCGAGTACATCAAGCAGAGGAGGAGTGTGATCTCTCCCAACTTTGGCTTCATGGGTCAGCTCCTGCAGTACGAATCCGAGATCCTGCCTTCGACGCCCAACCCCCAGCCACCCTCCTGCCAAGGGGAGGCCGCGGGCTCCTCGTTGCTAGGTCACTTGCAGACATTGAGCCCCGACGTGCAAGGAGCCTACTGCACATTTCCTGCCTCGGTGCTGGCACCGGTGCCCACCCACTCGACAGTCTCAGAGCTCTGCAGGAGCCCGGTGGCCACAGCCACGTCCTGCTGAAACTGGGGTAGAGGAGCCAGCCCGGCCCCAAGCGCAACTGTGATTTTGTTTCTTAAACTTGAGGACATTTCATACCTGTGCAATACTGAAGGCCTCACTCTGTCCCACTGCCCCAGTGCAATGGTGAGTGGTCACCAGGCTTGCA
>CAUYRH010082642.1:0-17840 GCA_963574655.1 Perodicticus potto | reverse complement strand
TTATTTGGTTATTTTTTTAATAAATTTCAACATGTTACCGTGTTTTAATTTACGCTACTTTTTTCTTAACCCTTATTTCTCCCTTCGTAAAGGGCCAAAAAAAAAAAAAAAAAAAAAAAAAAAACCCAAACCCTGATATATGTATGTGCTCTGCTGTATGTATTCACTAAAGTTGGTAAAGCAGGAAAGGGTAAGAATGTGCTACATAGATCTGTATGGCAGCCCCCGGAGCTGGGGTGCCAGGCCCAGGTGAGGGGAGAATGGGGGTATACAGGGGGTGGCATCAGTGTGAGCCAGCTGCGCCCTACCCTGGCCCCTAAGTCAGGCTGGCTGGGCCAGGCCACATCCCTACCCTTTCCCTGCCCAGCCTTAGAATAATAGCCAGCTGCCACCCTGGCCAGCCACAGAAGGCCATCGCCCTGCTCCAGGCCCCAGAGTGGGTACAGGTGCCCGGCCAGGCTTGACCCAGGGTGGTGGTGCGGGTGACCCAGATTTAAGAAGCCTGTCTGTCTGGGGCTAGCATGCTTGGGCCTCATAGGACTGAGTTCTTGGAAATCTTGTTGGCAGTGGGGACTCAGTTTCCCCTCTGGGGATTGTGAGGCAGAGGGGCTCTGGGAGTGGAGAAGCGGCTCCTGGCCAGCCTCAGCCTCCTGGTGGATGAGCTGCCTGCCACCTGGGCCTGGCCAGGAAGTGCCCTGTCTGCTAGGAGGCCCTGGAGGCTGGCTATCGTCCCTGGGTGCACCCTCTGTGTTACGTTGTACCTGCCCAGATCTGGTGATGTACTCAAAGCATTTTCTGTGAGACAATTTTTTAAGCACTGCCATTCCCCGTTGGCCCTAGCAGGCAACTTGCCCATTGCCCACCTCCAAATTAGGTGACCAAAAAGAGCAGAGATGTAGCCGGGTTATTGAGGTTGCAGACTTGGGTGAGGAGTGGTTTGCGACTCACATGGGTGGGACCCCCAATTTGGCAGATCCCCCAGAGTCTCAGAAAGCTGCTACTCTATAAACAAACCAGCCTTTTCCGCCGTTAGCTTTCGCCATGAGGATGTAGCCTGGGTGTTGGCAGTGGGTGGTGGTAGAGCCAGTGGGTGCTCTGGGTGTGGGGCAGCCTGCAGAAAGGCCCACCTTCTGGGGCCTTGGAAGAGGCTGGGGGCAGGGCGGCTTAGTTTCTGAGACCAGACAGGTTTCATTTTCTTAGTAGTTTTCATCAGGACAGCTCCTTCTGTGCCCTTTTCCTGCCCAGAGACCTTTGAACCGCACTCTTTTTGCTGAGCACGTGCGATGCCCAAGGCAGGCCTGTGTTTAGTCCCTTGGCTACCCAGCCCTGTGCTAAGCCAGGAGCAGGTGAACTGCTGGATCTCATCCCCGCCCCTGCCAGGGTGACCCAGAGAGCCAGGAGGATCCCTCATACAGGGCGGGAAGGCTTCCGCCTAGAACGACCTTTGAGATGTCGGCGGCCCTTCCCTGTGCCATTGTACCAGTCTGAGAGAGCCTGACCTAGTTTCAAAGATCTCAGGAGAAAATATCCTGAACGGGCACTGCTCCCTAAGCACTTCTGTTCATCAGCGGCCTCTGACTTGTAGATCTAAGTGTCTCATCACTGCGCCCAGCATTAAGAGAACCTTCCACTGAGCAGTGTCAATTATGTGGTATTTAGTATCTGGGTCAAGATAAAAAACAACAAAACCCAGTGTTTTTCCGTTAGAAGGTTTCTTCCGAGTAATTCGTGGAGATGTACTTTTTTTCTATTAAGTGAAAATGTTGATCTGGTTGCTAATGGTCGGAATGGGGAAGTTCCCAGAGAGCTCTCGAAATGTCCTCTCTTACCTCCAATGGACAAGCCTGCTCTGCTCTTGGACGGATCCTCTCGCTTTCCGTCGTGACGACCTGTCTCTGTGTGTTCCAAATGGGAAGTGGGAGCAGGAAGGGCCAGAGCAGCTCTGGTAATGGGGGCCTGGCCTGGAGAATGACCCTGTGAGCCCCGAGCCCTTTCTCCTCTCAGTTTCCCGCGTCAGGTGTCTGGTGAGCCTTGGACTCCTGCAGGCTGGGCACCGAGCCGGTCCCTTGGTGGGCCGCACACAGTACACACAGAGGACGGATGGAAAGAGGGAGCCTCGGGGACGACAGGGTGTGTGTGGGCGGATTAGCGGGTGCTGCCTTGGAAAGGGTTGTGGCTTGGGGGAGTTTTATGAAATGTATGTAATGACTATTACACGTCTGAAAATCCTCTGCCTCCACTTTGGAGCCCTTTTGTCCTCAGCCTGGCATCCAGGGGTCTCGCGTGCCACCTCCTGAATGTCTGTGTTCAGGAACAGACCGTCTGGGTTGGCATCAAGCTTTGCTGAAGTCTCTCTCGTTTCCTCATTCGTCAACTGGGGTAGTGGTGTATTGATGTGATAGGGTTAGCAAGAGGATCCGCTCAGTCCCTGTACTCAGGACAGGGCCCGAGGGACAAAGTGCCCATGGGGGGCTCCTGTTGTCACTTTACTGTCGTGGGGTTTGGCTAAGCTGTTGATCTTAATGCAGCTATTGGTGTGTGACTTAACATTTTCTTTTTTGTTGTTGTTTTTAAATAATTGACCTGTTCGCCTATTAGACTGAATGGAAACCATTTGCTAATGTATGTTCTGGTGTTCCCAGTGTTTACTGGATTCATATGGGCATAGCTGGTTAAGTTCATGTGAGTTTCTAGGTTTTTAGAAAGTTTACAACAGTGAGGCTTGAGTAGGGTTCTAGAAGAGACTGGATCTGAATGTTGGTACCATAGGTGTTTACCCTGACAAGGGCTCCACTGAAGGGCAACCCATTCCCAGAGGTGTTAGTTGCAAGCTCCAAGTGCATGTGACATATAAGTTTCAGGATGTTATTCACCAGCACACCCCTAGCTCTTATGAACAGGAAAAACGAGAAAGTATGGAGGTCATGTCAGTCTCCGTGAGTATCCGAGCGTAGCACAGCTTGTCAAAGGAAGTCTCTGGAATACCCATATGAAGCCGAGGGCTGGGCAGAGGCTGGCTGCGTGCTTCTCACCCAGCCGAGTGCTGGCGGCGAGTCAGGCTGGGATCCGGCCAGCAGCCCTGTGAGGCTGCACCTGTTCTCACCTGGAATGGCCTTCTGTGATTGGAAGCATCCTCAGCTGCAAGGCCCACAGATGTTTTCTGAAATTCTTTGTCCTCCATGAAGCCCTTTATGCCAACAATTATGAATTGAGGGCTGTGGGGAGTGGGGTTGGGAGCGCTTGAGAGTCACTGGTACAAGTGGCCGCATCGCCATCAGAGAGGGGACCCTGAAGACCCCTGGTTTGTGCAGCATGTCTCACGGCTGCAACTCGCAGAGACTGTGCTACATGTTTGGTCCTGGTCAGACCAAAGGGGTCTCAGTAGTTTTTCTAGACGTGGGAGTGGGCCTAAATCATTCAAACCCTTTTGCTAGCAGTTGCTCGCATTTTCTAGATAATGTTACAAATGCAGCCTTCTCTTACACACATCTTTCTCCACGTGGCCTATTTTGTGACCAAAATTATGACCCAGTGTCTCCTCACTAATACTATGCCAGCTGGTAAAGCCAGAAGGAGGCCGGGTGGAAATTTCACAGTTCTCAAAAAGGATGTTAGTGATGATATAGAAGGGAAAGACTTAAATAATGGCTGCAACAGCTATTCACATGCACCTTGCTAAACACTTCCGTCCCCTACACGCAGTCTTTATAGGGACGTTGCAGAGCAGATCTTGAGCTCTGCCTTGTACAGATAAGGATAATGCAAGCCAGAGAGAAGTCACTTTGTGGAGAGCTCAGTAAAAGGAACTACTGCTGATGCACCCTCAGTAGGCTGCTTGCTGGCCCTGGGGGGAGATTCTCTTGGTCATCTTGACTCCTCTTTTTCTTATGTTTGGAACCTGTTTGGGTCCGGGGTGCAGTGTGACCATGAAACAAGCAATGTGATGGACCCACCACGGTCTTGCCACCTTGATCTCTTGGTGAGGGACAGTGATACTGGAGTTATTCCTCATCCCTTCTTCCCTTCCATTCCCTACTGTTCATATTCTTCCAGACCATGAGCATTCATGGCCACAGAGGAGGTCCATTTCTGGCTTTTGAATTTCAAAAGAACTCAGGGTGTGAACAATGGCTTTGTCTCAGAGCCAGTTTTTGTTCCTAGATTTGCTCTGAGATTAAATAAAAAGGCTGCAGAGATTGGAGAGAGGCAGAAGAGTTCTGAGAAGATGCCTGAGGCTCTGTCTTCACCCACACAGCCTGGCCAGGGCCATGTCCTCAGCTGGAGGGGGAGATGAAGGGTCCTGCCCTGTGCCCTGGGGACACTTCAGGATGCCTGGAGGAACCCATTGTCACCTCTGAAGCTCCCTGGGCAAGACCTGAGGAAGTAGCCTTAATTCATCCTCCCAGCTCCCAGTAGGTGAAATTGTTCTGTAGGAGGATTTAGGTGGACAGGCCCAAGGGGTCCCCACATGTCAAGCAAGTCACAGTACACCTTGTCCACTTGCACCCAGAGAGGCCTGGGGCACCATGTGGAGAGGGGCCATAACTGGGAGAGGAGCATGTGCCAGTTACTGGCTTGGACTGATCCCCGAGACCAGATGGAATGAGAACTTTTAATGGAAAGTAACAGCCCTGGTAGATGGCAGTGACCAAGGGCCAGGACCACAGACACCCTTCTGCTGCCCCCTATTATCATGGGATTGGGAGCTCCAGAGCTTAGATCCTCTGAAGAAACAGATTCTGAGATGAGTCAGTCATAAAATAGATAACCCATGTTTCTTACACACTCAAATCTGCAGGCCAAGATTTGTAGCTGATGCCTGAGTTAGCCAGTGGTGGGTCTGCTCTCGTGGGGGCCTGGGGAATCTGAGTTCTTGTCCTGGTGGGGATTTTAGTAACCTTCAGTGACAATGCTGTGGTTAGGTGGCCTGGTGTTTTGGGCCTGTCGCCTTTACTTAAAGCATGACTCAGCTACGGATTCAGCTCTCTGGACAACAGTTTCCTCATGTATAAATTAATACTGTTGCAGGAAGACGAGGCCCAACAGAGAGAAAGAGCACCCAAACACCATGTTTATAAGAAGAAGGGCTTTATTCACCAGCCGGCCTGGAGCTTACGACATAGAAGAATTCCAAGTGGCCATGCTCCCTGACTGGTTTGGTCTTTCTCTTTTTATCTCTAGTCCAAAAGTTCCAACCCATAGGTACCTTTTTCATTGGTCAGTTTGAATCAAGTGGGAGATGCTGTTCCAGCCCCCGCAGAACTACAGAATTTCACAGAAGTGGAAATTTCCAAGTTCCAGGAAGTTAAATTTACAAATTCCTAAGAGCTGAGTCACCATAGAGAGGACCCCACAGGTGTATCCTTGTGGTCTCCTTGAGAAGACCTGTTCTCCTAGACCTCACCCTTCTCAGGTATCCTCTCTCAATACTAGAGTAAATTATCTCTGATATACCTTAGGGTTCCAGTTTTCTAAGATCATACAATTAAAATCAGATTCTAAATTCCTTTCAAACGGGGGAAGGAACACCCTTCAGGAGTCCCCACTGCTGCCTTGTTGATGTTACTGAACCACTCACGAGACTCTTGTTTACAGCCCATTTTGTTCCCACTTCCATGTGGCCCCACAAGCAGTCATTTCAAGGGTGTGCACAAGCTGACTTTGTCCCATTCTGTATTCGTGGTGGTATTTCTCCTGGGTTACTGCCTGGGAATTCTCTATACACGTTTTGGTCCTGGTTCTCCAGTGTTCTGTGTTCAGTCTTAAAATAGGCACAGGCTACATCACATGCTGACCTTCTAATGGGAAAAAAATCACCAATGCCAGTGCCCTTTACAAGGGAGCTCAGGAAAGTCATGGCATTTTTGACCTGGTGACGGCCATTAGGTGTGAGGCCTTACTGGTGTGGGCATATGTCCTTGGATGTAAGTTTTATCCTTTCACAAGAACCCTGGAGCCAGCCAGAGCAGAACAGAGAGTCTTTGGAATGCAGATTCCCCTCCAAACGAAGAAGGATATTTAAATCAGAAGATGCAGGAATCCTGATGTTTCATATTTTCACTAATGTCTTAATGGTTGAGTACATATCCTTACCCACGTCCAATGAACTGGAAAAGATGCAAAGAGAAACAGCGAGACCTACATCTTGTATCTTTCTGTACCTGTGTTATACGGATGCTAATCAATAGTTTGAGTTCAGTGATGCAAAAGTGACAGCAGAAATAGCAGCACTTTTTCTTATGACACCCATATTCCCTGCAGCACTGGGTGCCCTTCTTTTATGCTCTCTGTGGCGTTCAACTTGGCCCTTGCCTGTGTCTCTCACCCTTCCCTACCATCTCTATTAACTCATCTACTGTCTACACCAGACTCTGAGTGGCGCTGGCCCAGGGCTGTCTCCTCTGTTATCCTGACCCCAGTGCCTGACAAAGGCTGGAGTGGACAGGGGGACGGTGGACGGCAGGTAGATAATGAATGACGAGGGAATGGGGAGTAGAAATGTGGGGCAAATACCAGTGACCAGCACTGGACAGAATGAATTACCATCAGGTAATGTGTAAAGTTAAAGAGGTGAGAGTGAATTGCTGGGTGAGTCAGAAACAATCTGTGGTTAGAAGTACTGCTAATCGCTACAACTCTGTTGTCTTACACACAAATTTAAACACAGTAAGCACAATTTATTATGGAAACCACACATTTGTGCATGATGATATAAGACACATTTGTCCAATGACCAACTAGATCTTAGACCAATGAAACAATTTAGGAAGTCTCATTTGGTTACTTAAAATAGGTGACCAGTTGTAATTTGAAACTCTGCTGTGTGTGTTTTAAAAATATCAGATTCATTATCTTAGTGCCGTGGTTCTTAAACTTGGTTTATACATCTGAGTCCCTGGGGGGCTTAACAAAATTCTTAATGCTCAGTCTTTGACGCTTTTGGGGTGTGACTCAGGTGACCATAGCTTGCAGAGCTCCAGGAGATTCCAGTGTCCATCCTGGAGTTTCTCACTTGGGCTTTAACTCCGTCAGGGAAACTGGACACTTAATGTCAGGAAGGAATTGGCCCCAGTATGGGAAGAATTTGGTTTGTCACTTTGATAAATGGAGACTTTGAATAATATCTTCAATTGATAATCATTTAAAGAGGCATATACATTAAAGATGGAGTGAGGGATGCTCTGCAAGTCAATTTTACTGCTTTGAATTCATTGTTAAGTAAAACCATTGTTTTGCAATGAATCGGATTTTATGCCTAATGGAGGTTTCTATGTGTTAGGAAGGTGAGGTGCTCATAGCTCAGAGCAGCGGTGGACATGTGCCACTCACACGGGAGCCACCGTCTCAGGTGCCACAGATGCAGCAGCCACGTCTTTTAATGCTATTCTCACCCCTGGGAATTAAATTCATTTTCAGCAAAAAGGGATCCATAAATCCTGGCCCTGACTTCTGAACAGCAGAGTGATTTCGCCAGGGTGATAAATTGCTCCTCTCAAAACAGACGTGGAGTCTCCCGGGGAAGTAATGGCTTCCAACAGCATGACGTGTAACGTCTTAAGCGCTTATGATCGGGGGGACTTAGGTGAAAAATCAGGGAAATCAGTGATTGTATTTTTTTAAAAAACCTCTTTCAACCTCTAATTTTCAGAGGCACAGAAGAACAAATGAAAAGGATAATGTGATTAACTTTAAATGAAAGAAACCCATCATAAAAATGTCCCCAGAGTATGTTTATTGGTGGGGCTAGGGTTGGGGGGCTGGTGGCAGGTATGTGGGGTTATCTTTTATGGAGTCTCACCTGAGGGTGCAGGTGGGGCGGGGAGGTCAGCTGTCACGGTGGTGATTTATTGTGGGCTGAGGGGCCCTCCTGGTCTGGACCCCTATGGCCTGCCCACCCTAATTACCTACAGTTCTCTCTAGACTGTGGGTGAAGTCGGAGAGGCCCTGGGGGGAAATGCAAATGTTACCTGGGCCCACTGAGCTATTACCAGCTACTGGAAATTTATCTTGAATCATTTCCCCCAAATAACCAACAGGCCACACAAGCTGGTTTAGAAATAAATGGGAGAATGGAACTCAGCACTTGCTCCCTCATTTTCTAGCAGACTATGGTGCCCTGAATTTAGGCCTTGCCAGGTGGAGACGTCTCTTTCCCAGTGCACTGAGCATTTTCAGTTTCGTAGCTGTTTATTGGGGCTGGAGCTCTGTGGGATTCATCCTGTGGGACCTGGTTGGCTGTTACCCGTGTGGGAAGCCTTCCGCGAGGCCCCTGGGAGATTACCTGCTGCTTTCAGAGGGCTCCGCGGCTCCTCTCTCATGGGAGCACGGAGTGATCCCTTCCGTGCACAGATGGCTCATGTTCACACTTGTATGCGCTCGACAAGTATTTACTCGGCTCCTACTGTGTGCCAGGTGCTGTGCCATGTATCTGCCATAGAAGGAGAGGGCTGAGACTAGAGTCCACCATCCAGCATCTAGTCCTTGGAGGTGCCCAGGTCACTGCGCCCTTGTGATGTCGCTGGGACCCTGAGGTGGGTGTTTGTCCCCTGGGAGTTGGGGGACCATCTCTCCATCCTGGATCTCACAGTCTTCATCACAAGAGTGACATTCTGAAGACATTCTGAAGAAGAATGGAACAGATCACACCTAAAGCTCCATCTGGTTCTGAAATTCTGGGAAGTGTAGTTAATGTAGAATATATGTAGTTCTCTAAAAAAATCTATCATGTATCTCAATTACTAAAGTAAGACAATTTCCTTATAGAAAGTTTTACATGCAGAGAATCAAAAAGAAAATCATAATAATTCTACCACTCAGGGATAATCACCACTGAAATTTTACTTCGATAATTAGTCTTTTATTATGTCTATATTCCTTTAAGGAAGTCAAGAGCCGCTATTCTTTTGTTTCCCCACTAATTCCCACAGGGGATGCTTTTATCCATCAATACATCCTCAGGTCAACATCATGTTTATGGTTTAACATTACTATCATTATTATTACCACTATTATTATTAAGCAGCAATTATCAAGTATGTGCAACATGCCAGGTGCTGTACAAGTGTTTTATATTCCCAAGGGTTATTTTTTGTTTGTTTTTTTAAGACAGTCTTACTCTGTCACCCAGGTTGGAGTGCAGTGGTGCCATCGTAGCTCACTGCAGCCTCCAATTGCTGGGCTCAAGTGATCTTTCTGCCTTAGCCCAAGTGACGGGGTTGCAGGCATGCACCACCACGCCTGGCAATTAGAGAAAAAAGAAATTGGGGGGTGGTGTCTCTCTCTGGTGCTCAGGTTGATCCTCGACCCCTGGTCTCATGTGATCTTTTTGCCTCTGCTTTTCCAAGTGTTGGGGTAACGAGTGTGAGCCACCACACCCAGCCCAAAAAAGTCTTTTAATCCTGCAATGTCCAGATGCGGTAGGCATTGTTCCCATTTTACAAAGAAGGAACTTGAGGCTGGTGATGCTCATGCAATTGGCTGAGGACCATACCTTTGCACGTGGGCACCGGGCTGTGAAGCCCACACGTCCACTGGTGGCTGCACATCTTCACGTCTCTCCCATGTCTGAGCTCTTGGGAGTTGGCACAAATGCCCATGGCTGGCCCTTTAGATCGTTTCCAGTTTCCCACCATTATAAATGATACTTGGATTCAAATTCTTGTAGTTAAAAATTTGCACACAATCCATTCTTATTTTCTTTACATAAGTCTTTAGGTCAGGATTGCAAAGTCAAAGGCCATGTTAACTTTTGAGTACACGCTGCCAGATTGCTTCTGTGCTTGCAATCAGAGGTTGTAACATTTTAGTGCCCTGAAACCCAGCAGTGAGTCAAAGGGGACCCACACCATGCTGAGGAAAAGTAAAAAAAAAAGATCAGGCACACCCAGGGGAGGCAGGGAGCCGGAGTAAGCAGGGACGTGGTGCATCTAAACCAGCAGCCTCTGGCCTTGCTCAACCCCAGGGATACTTGACTTGTAGCAGGCTAAAGGGACAACCTCACGCTATATCGTTCACAGTTACTGACTTAAAACAAATACTAACTTTTTATCTGTCTTGAATTAAAAAAAAGTGCCTTTATCATCTTTCTCTGCTAAGCCAAGCCTGAAGCTTGTGCCAAGTCTTGCCATATACAAATGTTAGATGAAATTCCAGTGCCATCAAATGAGACCTTTAGTCCTCCACCTGCACATTATGACTCTAATAAACACGTTATCAGCTCATGAAAATGATGGCAAACAGGTGACTCAAGGATTTGATAAGTCAGCAGCAAAGATTAGTAGTTCTTTTCAGAGAAAGCTGTGAGAGGTTTCCCTATTTAAAACAATTGTGGCATGTGGATTTACAGCACTTAAATCATTATCGGCAATTAGTCCTTGTCAGAAAGGTTGCAGCTGGCTTCAATTACAGGTAAGATTTTTTTATAATTTGAACTTGGTAGTGCATTTGATAAGGACAACTTTGAGGAACACCTTAGGGAGATTTGCAATTTGAGAAAAACTCCGAGGCATTTCAAAATTCAAAAATTCATTATTTCCAGCAGTTTTTTGTTATTGACTTCTCTTATTAAGCTTGTAGAAAAATTTCCATAAACGTCATCCCTTAGCTGTTCTCTTCTCTAAAGGAAAAATTACTGATGATTAAAAAAATTGTTTTTTAAATTATACAAGCACTACACGCACATTATAAAAGAAAAATCTAGAAAGACACAAAATAAAATGAATCGGAAGACACCCTCCATCTCCCGTGCCCCAAAGATAAGCACTTTTGCTTTTAATTTTTCTAGAAATTATTTCTGTAACTACATCTAGAATTTTGCAGAATAATCTTCATCAATCAACTTTGAAATGTATTAACTCTTCATCAGGAAAGATAAAGAAAGCAGTGCCTTTATTTATACATACAGTTTTCCATCTCTCTCTTACCTGTCAAAGATTGTTGACCATGCATATATTTTATCTGTAGCTTCAAAACCGAGAAGATGGTTCTCTCTTTCTTGAGCCACCAAATTTAGATTTTCACCATTCTAGTGGTGTATGTTATTGTTACTATGTATTGTAATAAGCATCTCATTGTTTTAATTTGGAATTCCCCAATGACATATGATGTTAAGCATCTTTTTAGATGCTTATCTGCCAACTGTTTATCTTCTTTGGTGAGGTGTCCAGACCTGTGGTCTGTTTTTTCTTTGGGTGGTTCTTTTTCTCACTGTTGCGTTTTGAAAGTTCTTTGCGTATTTTGCATGACATTCCTTTATCAAATATCAGCTATATCTTTTGCAAGTATTTTCTGTAAGACCGTGGCTTGTTCTTTCATTGTCTCCACAGTATCTTTTGCAGAGGAAACACTTTACATTTTAATGAGCTCCAGCTTATTAATGCTTTCTCTTATGGATTGTGGGTTTGGTACAATTGTTGCTTCAGACATATCGTGTTGATTTTCCATTAAGAAATATGAGAAAATTAGTGCAATTATATAGCCCATCTTTCTTTCCTGTTTGGCCATCTATGTCATTAGTTTTACATCATCAGGATTTAAAATATTTGTATGTTTTACTGTAACTATGTTGAATTTTATATGCTTCTAAGAACCAATTATACAAATAATAAGTTAAAAATGACATTTATTTTATTATAATTATTTATATTTTTTACTGCAAAACCAATAAAAGTATTCCTATGCCATAGAGCTAATGCTATGGGAAGGATAACCTTCCAAGGGTTAAGATTACTTTTTTTTACTTTCCCTAAATTCTATCCATTGCTTACATTAAGCTACCTTTAAATTTGCTTCATATTTGGGCCATGCATGTTTTATACAGCTATCTTCCCTTTCCCCCATTTATTTTTTTGTTTGTTTTATTTACTTTCTTGTAAACATTGATATATATATTGCAGTTTTTGGCCAGGGCTAGGTTTGAACCCACCACCTCCAACATATGGGGTCAGTGCCCTACTCCTTTGAGCCACGGGTGCTGCTCAACATTGATGTATATTTTTTAAACCTTCCAGTTTCTTAACAATATATGCAATTGGATTTGTTTCTGTCTCAAAGACCTTCTTAAAGACCTTAAAGAGAAAGTCCTATTACTTTCATTTTGAATAGTTTCCTCGCTTTATAGGCATAACTATCAAACTCAGATTTCTTTCCATTGGTGACAATTCATTTAATTTTATTGCATCTTTCGTGAATTCCTTTTTCATTTTGTCAGACTGCAACCTCTCTGTGTCACAATTTCATCCATAAAATTAGGATAGTAATAGTGACATAGGATTACTATAAAGATTCAAAGAGTTAATACATGAAAATGATACGTAAAGTAACTTTCGAGTATTTATTGGATTGCAATTTTTTTTTCCAGAAAGGGAGACAAAACTTTCTGAGTTCTATGAATTTTAAAACATCTTTATTTTCCATTGCCCCACTTTATTGATAGTTTGGAATGTAATTTTAGTTTCAAAATAACTTGTCCCTTAAAATTTTGAATGCTTTACTCCATTGTCACCTAATGTCAATCCTATTGATAAATCTGACATCAACTTAGTTCTTGTCCTATTTTGTTTCCTTTTTGAGGCATGCAGGGTTTTTGCTTTATCTTTGGATTTCTGAAATATTGACAAGATACAGCCAGGTCTTTTAAAAATATCCTTTAATTCATCCTTCTTGGCCCTTGGAATGCACTTTCTATTGGAAAATCAGGTCTCTTTTTAGTTTAGAGAATATTCTCTTGTTTTATTTTTTAATTTTCTTTTTTTTTTAGACAGAAAAACTACTCTGTCACCCTGGGTAGAGTGCAGTGGTGTCATCATAGCTCATAGCATCCTCAAACTGTTGGGCTCAAGCGATCCTCCTGCCTCAGCCTCCTGAGTAGCTGGGACTATAGACACCTGTCACAATGCCCAGCACGTTTTTCCATTTTTAGTAGAGAGAGAGGGGTCTCACTTTTCCTCAGCCTGGGCTCCAGCTCCTGAGCTCAAGAGATGCACCCACCTTAGCCTCCCAGAGTGCTGGGATTATAGGCGTGAACCACTGCACCTGGCCTATTTCTTAATTTTCTTCCCTCTACTGTCTTTGTTTTCTTCTCTGGAGATAGATTGGATGATATCAGACCTTCTAGATTTAGCTTCTTTATATTTGAAAACTTTGCTTTCATGTTTTCCATCTCTTTTTCTTAGCTTGTGCTATTGGTCTTTTGTGACATGGACTTTGGCTATGTTCAAAGTTTATTTAACCTTTGAATTTTTAATTTTCACAGACAGGCTTTACATTTTTCACAATACTTTCTTCTTCTCTGCCTCCTCCTTTCCCAAAGCAGAGTGTTTTTTTTTAGACGGATATAATAGCATCTCAAATTTCTCTAATGATACCAATTAGAATTATTTTAAACATCTTCTTCTATTCTAATAATTATTTCTCTTTTTCCCAGGGTCATGTGTCCTCTATTTTTATCTTGATTTTTAAAATTTGTTTATTTTATCCTTCTCAAATACCTGATGCTTTTTTGTTAAATCTTCATGAATGAGGGACTAAGTTGGTGAACAAAGGTAGTTGATGTGGTTTCCTCTGCAACTGTGTTGGGCTGTGCAGCAGAGCCATTTCCGTCTGGGTTGGAGGGCTGCCTGCAGCTCCCTGCACGGGGCCAGCTCTGGGCGACAGAGATGCTTCCGAAGATGCTGGAGCAGAGAGCGAGCAGGCTTGAGACCTTCCACGATTGCCACTTTCTCCAAATTATCCCAGTGCCTTGGAGTTTAAAAATGTATCAAATAAAAAGGGGTAATTTATTTCATTGTCTCATAATAAAAACCCATGTATGAACCGATTTTTTTTTTCTTCTTTCATTGTTGAGGGGAGAAGGCAACAGAGCTCATTACAAAGAGCTGAACTGTCATAAAGGAATCAGAGAATTTGTCGGAGTAGACGTTTGCAGAGGCAAAGCACTGTCACCCTTCTCTATTCCTGATTGCAAGGGCTATAGTTCGTTTATCTTTTCTTACTTACTGAAGCTGACAGGGTGATGGGCTGTTCACATGTGCCCTCTGTTCATTCCCAGGAGCGTCACTGGCTTCAGATTCTCTTAGCTGGATTGATGTGATCACCTCTTCCTTTGTGGTCCCGTCTCTTCACGGTGTCTGGTTCTTGTATAATCAATTGCTCCCAGTGTCAACTGCCACTTCTGTCCTGGGAGAGCTCCACCTCTGGCCCTGATCTCTCTCTCTGTCAAGAGCCACGTCCACGAGGGGGTCCCACCAGTTTCTCACACTCAGCGATTCGAAAGCTCTCTTCTTCCTGAGTTCCTGTTTTGCTTAGTGGAACCCTGCCTCTCTCGTTACCCAAGCCTGAGAGCAGAGGTTACACATGGCCTTTCCTGGCAGCTTCTACAGCTCAGTAACTACACAATCCGGTCTTTGCCTTTTAAATGTCAGTCACACCGTCCCCTCCTGTTTTCTTGTGTTGGTGTCTCGGTGCGGTTCCTTATCACATTTGGTATGCATGGCCTCATGGTTGCTACATATACATATCTCTTTCAATACTTTCTTCATACACATAGCTTGACCTTGAATTTGACCTTGTGGCTCTCTTGGTCCTCTGTGTGCAACCAGATCTATTTGTCTTCTTCTCTGTGTGTTCTCAGCACACCACCCGAATCCCCAGTATTTTATGCCTTAGCAATAACAACAATAATCACAACTACTGTTAATTAAGATCCATGCAGGCAGGGTTTCCCCCCATTTTTATTCACTGCTGCTCTTCAGGGATTAGAATAGCTTCCCAAAGTAGAAGTGATGTTCAATAAATATTTGCTGAATGAATGAATGAGTGAATAGGTAAAAATAACAATGGATGAAGCCTCTCCCCCCTGTGAAAGGTGACCTCCCCGCCCTGAGCTCTGGGTCCCTCCCCAGTGACTTCGCACTTCCTGTCCCCTTGCACCATGGTTCTGCCCCGCAAACCCAATCTTTCTCCATCTCCACCCGTCCCTTGGCTCTTCTCCTGGCTAAACTTCTTCTAATTCTGAGAAAGCTACCCTGTCCTGTTCCCAGCCTTTCTTCCAGGGGGCACGCACGGGGTGAGTGCGCCTTGTCCGTGCATTGATACTAAACTCTATGTGGCTATGCGGAGGACAGATGACCTCTGCCAGTGCCGGAGGAAACGTCTACGTTCCAGAGAGGAGGAGAGTAGGAAACGTCTACGTTCCAGAGAGGAGGAGAACCGTAGGCCAAAAAGGAACCCATTTTGAAAGGTAGACGTCGCTAAAGACTCAGTCAAATGAAGATAGAGAAAAACAAGATTCGAAGAATCTGGTGAATAAGTAGCCTTTGCGTTTCATAGGAATTTACATTTTGTTTTCAAGCATTTAACAAACATACAATAAATCCTTTAATTCTCAACCATCTAACTAATAACAAAGCCATACTGTTCTCTATCGCTTTGCCCTAGGAAGGACCTTGAAATAATTTCTTGAGATTTTGAGCATGAGACCCGCCAACTCTATCCCGTCTTCTCCCCTGTGTCAACCCCCAGCCCACCTCCTGCCTCCCTCCTGCCCTCCCTCCCTTTCGTCTGTATTCACTGGGTCATGCCCATCATTCTAGTTGGGCCCCAGACTAGCAGGATCTGTTTTGTCCTTCCCCAGTGGCCTCCTTGTCATGCAGATAATTTCTCAGAGCTTGAGATTTTGGGCTGCATTCTGCCACTTCCCTCCTCTGATGTGTCTGGGTCTCTCTGTTTTTTAATGGATGAAATAATACTTTCCATCAGTTTAAGGAGCATTAGTTAGTATTTATAAAGTGTGTTGAACAAGCAAAGTATACATGCACCAAATGTGGAGTTAGGTTCGAACACATTTTTCTGCGTTTCGGTAATTTCTAGCATGTTGCCTGGCAAGCCATCATAGTTATGAAATGTTACCACCTGCATATATTTTGCATATATTTCCTCATATTAAAAAAACTCATTATGGGAAACTCATAGTTTGGAGTTATCCTTTATACAGGAAATCAAGAAGCATACAGGCATGGTGGCTGTGGGTTTTTTTAAATGCAAAAGTCAATGCATATAGTAATTAATCTTTTGTTTACTTGAAACTTTCAAATTCAAAATGTTTAATTTTCACATCCAAACTCCCTGCTCTTTTGTGCATTGAATAGTGGAACTGCATTTCTAATCACTCAGCCTAAATGCAACTCTTGAACACAGCTTTACTACCCCCTTCCTCTTCCACGGCTCATGAAAAGCAGAATTCTTTTTTCCACTGGTTTTGACCTCACCATTGTGTGGGGCTTCTGGTTCCTTGCTCCCTTTTCAACCTCAACTCTGTGTTTGGACAACTGTAGTATAGATACAGTCCACTCAAGATTTCTCCTGGCCAGGATTCGCATTGGTAACCCATACTTTATGCCAGATTTTTTAAATAATGAAAATTATTTATAAAAAGCTTCCCCTGGGAGCAGCTGTCAGGCCACACAGCTTGTAATTACCAGGGAATGGCTGAAGCTTTCACTTCCATGTGTTTTCAGTGGGTTTCTTTTTAGTCATTAAGTTTGGTCATTCTAGGAAATCAAAAATCTGGCATTAGCATTCTTGAGAAAGCAGTGAGATAAAACAGGTACGGGTGATCTGTCCCCAAGTGGTTGGCCAATAGAAGGAAGGGATAGTAAGGATCATCTTTAAATTGTTGGAGTTGGTTTGGGGCTCTGTTGTAGACCGGAGAAGCAGAATGAAGGATTAGAAGAAGGGGTAAGTGGATGTTCCTGTGTGCAGTGAAAGCTTTTTGCATAACTTTGCAGGTGCACCTGCACAACAGGAAGGGCTTTTTCTTGGCCTCCCTAGCTCTTCCTCCATTTGGTTAGAATTTTATTCAAATTGAGACCTTCTTTCCTTCTTCTTTCCTTCCTGTCCCCCTTCTTTCCTTCAATTCTCCTTTTCTTCTTCTCCTTTGGGTCAGGAGAAGAAGATCTGTGAGCCATTAGCCTTACTTACCACTCCATTTTGGGCTCTTTTCTCCCCTCAGCTGTGTTGACATCTTTACCTTTATATACTATCCCAGGGCAGGGTGTTGTGGGCATGAGGCAGGGGGCACAGTGCCTAAGGCCTCTGGTATTTTGTAGGAACCTATAAAATGTTTTAATGTCAGCTGCTTTTTTTTCTTCTTTTCTAAATTAGAAGAAAAAAAGAAAGATTTAGATGGAAGAAAAGGTCTTAATATACAAAACATGTATTTACATAATACATATACACCTTTATAACAAGACATAATAAAATATAGTTTTTAAATATTACTTTATAAAGGAAGGGACTCATGGAGTCATGGTGAGGCCTTGTCCTTGAGGGTTCATGTCTTTTGATGACAGCACTGGTTCTTTTTTTTTTTTTGTTTGTTTGTTTATTAAATCATAGCTGTGTACATTAGTGAAATCAAGGGGTACAATGTGCTGGTTTCATATACAATCTGAAATGTTTTCATCAAACTGTTTAGCATACACTTCATGGCATTTTCTTAGTTATTGTATGAAGACATTTGTATTCTGCATTTAGTAAGTTTTGCCTGTACACTTCTAAGATGCACCATAGGTGTGGCCCCACCAATTACCCTCCCTCTACCCCAACCTCCCCTCTCCCCTCCCTTCCCATATTCTTGTGCTATAGTTGGGTTACAGCCTTCATATGAAACCTTTAAATTAGCTTCATAGTAGGGCTGAGTACACTGGATACTTTTTCTTCCATTCTTGAGATACTTTGCTAAGAAGAATATGTTCCAGCTCCATCCATGTAAACACAAAAGAGATAAAGTCTCCATCTTTCTTTAAGGCTGCATAGCATTCCATGGTATACATGTACCACAA
>CAUYRH010082641.1:0-13235 GCA_963574655.1 Perodicticus potto | reverse complement strand
CATCACAGCTCACAGCAACCTCTAATTCCTGGGCTCAAGCGAGTCTCTTGCCTGTGCCTCCCAAGTAGCTGGGACTGCGGGCGCCCGCCACAACGCCCGGCCATTTTTTGGTTGCAGCCGTCATTGTTGTTTGGCCGGCCCGGGCTGGATTCGAACCCGCCAGCTCAGGTGTACGTGGCTGGCGCCTTAGCCCACTGAGCCACAGGCGCCGAGCCAGCAGTTTGATTCTTTTTGCCACTCTATACCAATGCTACACTCTCTTCCCCCATTCAAACATTCCATCTATGGCTTGTTGACATACACTCTGCTCCACCACTTACTAGTAACATGGCCTTGCATCAGCCTCAGGACTAAATAATGTATACGAAGTATGCATGTACTCTGTGCCTCAACCAATATAGGGGCTCAATCTTTAGAATACTTATTTTGCCTAAATACTCCAAGTCATCATAACTGATTCCATTCTTCTGTACTAGCAAGTAAAAGAAGGTAGAAACAGAACACATATATATTAACTCTTAAACTTTCACAAGCACTTGGCTTATGCAACAACCACACAGGCCTTTGGAATAGGTTAAAGAGCAGCAACCCCTTTTGACAAAACACAAAGTATGTTTACCATACAGCTTTTGGATCCCAGAACTAGATGTTACATATACTTGAGCTTTTTTTATTGGTTTGCTAACAGGTAAACCATCTGATTTTTCTCAATGACAATACTCTTTAGATCACCATACTAAGACAAAAAACATTTGTGTTGGTAAAAGCATAAATTAGAAAACTCATTTGTAGGCTCGGCGCCTGAGGCTCAACGGGCTAAGGCGCCAGCCACGTACACCTGAACTGGCGGGTTCGAATCCAGCCCAGGCCTGCCAAACAATAACGGGTGCAACCAAAAAATGGCCGGGCATTGTGGCAGGTGCCTGTAGTCCCAGCTTCTTGGGAGGCGGAGGCAAGAGACTCGCTTGAGCCCAGGAATTGGAGGTTGCTGAGAGCTGTGATGCCACAGCACTCTATCCAGGGTGACAACTTGAGGCTCTGTCTCAAAAAAAAAAAAAAAAAAAAAAAGAAAGAAAACTCATTTGTAAATATATTCTTCATCAATTAATACTCTCTTCAATGAAATGTTCAAGAGCGGCAGCGCCCGTAGCTCAGTGGGTAGGGCACCGGCCACATACACCCAGGCTGTCAGGTTCAAACCCAGCCTGGGCCTGCTAGCTAACAATGACAACTACAACCAAAAAATAGCCAGGCACTGGGGTGGGTGCCTGTAGTCCCAGCTACTTGGGAGGCTGAGGCAAGAGAATCACTTAAGCCCAAGAGTTGGAGGCTGCTATAAGCTGTGACACGGCACTCTACCCAGGGTGACAGCTTGAGGGTCTGCCTCAAAAAAAGAAATTCAAGAGAAGTTCATAGAACTTTCACTTCACTAAAGTTTAATCCTTAGTTTTGGCAACTAATAATAAAAAACCATACAACTTTTTAGTTTACAGAGTTCAGATTTATATGTGTAGAAACACACACACGTTATAGTAGTACAATGCTATTCGGAACCTTCTCCCATTCATTTTTGGTGGGTGCCTGTAGTCCTAGCTACTTGGGAGGTGGAGGCAAGAGCCTCGCTTGAACCCAGGAGTTGGAGGTTACTGTGAGCTGTGATGCCACAGCACTCTACCCAGGGTAACAGCTTGAGGCTCTGTCTCAAAAAAATAAAATAAAAAGTAAATAAAAGTAAAAACTCAGGCTAGGGCGGCGCCTGTGGCTCAGCGAGTAGGGTGCCGGCCCCATATACTAAGGGTGGCGGGTTTTTACCCGGCCCCGGACAAACTACAAAAACAAAAAAATAGCCAGGCGTTGTGGCGGGCGCCTATAGTTGCAGCTACTCGGGAGGGTGAGGCAAGAGAATCACCTAAGCCCAAGCGCTGGAGGTTGCTGTGAGCTGTGTGACGCCACAGCACTCTATGGAGGGCGATGAAGTGAGACTCTGTCTCTACAAAAAAAAAACCTCAGGCTAGGTACAGTGGCTCTCGCTGTAATCCTACCACTCTGTGAGACCCAGGCAGGTAGACTGATTGAGCTCAGGAGCTGGAGACCCGCCTGAGCAAGAGCAAGACCCCATCTCTAATAACAGCTGGACATTGTGGCAGCAGCTACTTGGGAGGCTGAAGCAAGTGGATCATTTGAGCCCAGGAATTGAAAGTTGCTGTAAGCTATGATGCATGGCACTCCAGCCTGGGTAACTGTGAGATTGTGTCTCAAAAAAATAAATAAATAGGCTCCACACCAATAGCACAGGGGTTACGGTGGCAGTCACATGCACTAAGGCTGGCAGGTTCAAACTCGGCCTGGGCTAGCAAAACAACAATGACAACTACAATAAAAAAAATAGCTGGGCATCACTATCACTTAAGGAACTTTATGATGGTAGCTTTTATCTTTAATAAAGCTCCATGGTGCCGTTAAAAAAAAAAAAAAATAGCCGGGCACTGTGGAGGGTGCCTGTAGTCCCAGCTACTTGGGAAGCAGAAGCAAGAGAATCACCTAAGCCCAGTAGTTGGAGGTTGCTGTGAGCTATGACGCCAAGGCACTCTACCCAGGGCAGCATAGTAAGACTCTGTCTCAAAAAAATAATAATAATAAATAAATAAATAAAATAAATTGCAAGAAAAAACAGATGGGCCTGTAATATTAAAAGAGACATAATACATGCATCAGAGATCTTGGTTTGAATAATTAAATTTTTTTTTTTCTGATAGTCTCCTTCTGTGGGCCTTGATAGAGTGATGTGTCGTCATAGCTCACAGTAACCTCAAACTCTTGGGCTCAAGTCATCTTCTTGCCTCAGCCTCCCGCGTAGGTAGGCCTATCAGCACCACCACAACACCTGGCTACTTTTTTAGAGACAGAGTCTTGCTGGTGCTAGGGCTGGTCTTGAACTCCTGAGCTTAAGCAATCCAACTGCCACAAACCTCCCAGACTGCTGGGATTATAGGCCTGAACCACCACACTCTGCCAAATAATTATTAAAAATAGTAAGATTTATTAAATTATGACAAAATTATAAATTTGGGGGCATGGTGGCTCATGCCTGCAATCCTAGCACTTTGGAAAGCCAAGGCAGGAGGAATGCTTGAGGCCAGAAGGTAAAGGGCAGCCTCAGTACCAGTGAAATACTATCATTACCAATAAAAAAAAAAAAAGGCTCCACGCCTGTGGCTCAATGGGCTAAGGCGCAAGCCACGTACACCTGAGCTGGCAGGTTCGAATCCAGCCCGGGGCCCGCCAAACAACAATGACGGCTGCAACCAAAAAATGGTCGGGCGTTGTAGTGGGCACCTGTAGTCCCAGCTACTTGGGAGGCGGAGGCAGGAGACTCGCTTGAGCCCAGGAATTTGAGGTTGCTGTGAGCTGTGATGCCACCGCACTCTATCTAGGGTGACAGCTTGAGGCTCTGTCTCAAAAAAAAAAAAAAAAATTAGCCAGGCATGGTAGTATGTACTTGTAGTCCAGCTAATTGGGAGGCTGAGGCAGGAGGGTTGCTCTGGAGCCCAGGAATTGGAGATTGTATGAGCTACAATGATGCCTCTGCACTCTAGCCTGAGTGACAGAGTGAGATCCTGCCTAAAAAAAAAAAAAAAATTAAAATTTAAAGGCTGGGCATGGTAGCTCAGGCCCATAATCCTAGCATTCTGGGAGGCAGAGGCAGGAGGATCAATTGAGTTCATGAGTTCAAGACCAGCCTGAGCAAGAGAGAGACCCCAGTCTCTAAAAATACCTGGACATTGTGGGGAACACCTTGAGGCAGTGGTTGCCGTGAGCTATGACATCATGGCATTCCACCCAGGGCAACAAAGTAAGACTGTGTCTCCAAAAATAACAGTAATCATCATCATCATCATCATCATCATCACAATAATATAAAAGAGGGAAGATGAGTAGCAATATAAAGGGGAGAGGCAAACTTTTTCTGTAAAGGACCAGATAGTAAATATTTTAGGTTTTGAGGGTTGCACTGTCTCTGTATCCAGTATTCAACTCTGCCACTGTAGCACAGAAGCAGCTGTATGTGAATAAAACTTCATAATAACAGGTAGTGAGCTGGGTTTGGCTGATGGGTTGCAGTTCACCAGTCCTTGGTATAGATAAATCAAGACTGATCATGAGTTGATAATTATACAACTGAATGATGAGTCATCAGAAGTTCATTATACTCTTCTATTTTTGTACATGTCAAGAAATTTTCTGGCTTGGCACCATAGCTCAGTGAGTAGACCACACACACCGAGGCTGGCAGGTTTGAGCCCAGCCTGGGCCTGCTAAAACAACAGTGACAACTGCAACTTAAAAACAGCCTGGTGTTGTGGCAGGCACCTGCAATCCCAGCTACACAGGAGGCTGAGGCAAGAGAATCGCTTAAGCCCAAGAGTTTGAGGTTGCTGTGAGCTGTGTTGCCATGGCACTCTACTGAGGGCAACATAGTAAGACTCTGTCTCAAAAAAAAAGAAAGAAAGGAAAAGAAATTTTCTTTAAGTTAAAACAGAAAGCTAGACCACATTTTCAATCATTGATCTATCTACAATTATTTTGTTTTTATTTTAAAGTCAAGGTCTATACTGCCAAGGCTAGAATATAGTCACCATCATAGCTCACTGCAGCCTTGAACTCCAGGGCTTAAGCAATCCTCTTGCCTCAGCTTCTCCCTGCTTAGCGTCCCAACTAGCTGGGACCACATATGTGCATCACCACATCTAGCTAATTATTCTTATTTTTTGTAATGACAGGGTCTCACTATGTTGCAGGTTGCCTCAAGCAACCCTACCTCAGCCTCCAAAAGTACTGGGTTTACAAGCATGACCCACTATACTCAGCTGCCTATCTATCCACAATTGAAGGTTCACTGAACACACATTTCCAATATATCTCATATCTAATTATGTAATAGATTACTTGATACCTAGAAGCTGTAAACGGTCCTTAGCCATAACCAAATTAGTCATCATTTTAGCTTGAAGGCGTCTAGCTCTTTCACATTGTTCACCTGAAAGAAAAAAATCAAAGAATTAATTAAAATATCTACATTTCCCTATCAATATTATTTCAAGATAAACCATTTCTTTATAAAGAAATTAAGAAAATATTACTTTCAAATACTAGCTATTAAAAAATGAGTTACATGGCTTGGCACCTATAGCTCAAGTGACTCTAGCCACATGCACCGGACCTGGCAGGTTTGAATCCAGCCTGGGCCTGCCAAACAACAATGACAACTACAGTCAAAAAATAGCCAGGCTTGGGCGGCAACTGTGGCTCAGTGATTAGGGCGCCAGCCCCATATACTGAGGGTGGTGGGTTCAAACTGGGCCTGGCCAAACTGCAACAAAAAAATAGCCGGGCATTGTCATGGGTGCCTGTAGTCCCAGCTACTCAGGAAGTTGAGGCAAGAGAATCACCTAAGCCCAAGAACTGGAGGTTGCTGTGAGCTGTGACGCCAAAGCACTCTACCACAGGTGACGAAGTGATATTCTCTCTCTTAAAAAAAAAAAAAAAAAAAAATAGCAGAGTGTTAAGGCAGGCCCCTGTAGTCCCAGCTACTTGGGAGGCTGAGGCAAGAGAATCTCTTAAGCCCAAGAGTTTGAGGTTGCTGTAAGCTGTGATGCGTTGGCACTCTAACCCAGGGTGACAGCTTGAGACTCTGTCTCAACAACAAAAAAAATAAACAATTCTCTTGCCTTAGCCTCCCAAGTAGCTGGGACTACAGGCACCCACCGCAACGTCTGGCTATTTTTTTGCTGTTGTTGCAGTTGTTTAGAAAAAATAAAAAATAAAGATAAATAAAAAATGAGTTAGTTTCGCATGATGGTTTCAGACCTACTATAGTATTTTATGAATTTCATGCATATTTCATGGAGCCTAAGACATCTTTACCCACATTTTAAAATCCTTGAAATTGGGATGCATTTTAAAATCAGTACCAATTTACTAACATCATTCATTAGCCAGGGTACAGTCGTTACACTTTTTCACTGCTTGGACATATATAAATTTGGCCATAGGTATATATATATATATATATTTTTTTTTTTTTTTTGGCTAGGGCTGGATTTGAACTCACCACCTCTGGCATGTGGGGCTAGCACCCTACTCCTTTGAGCTACAGGCACAACCTGGCCATAGATATCAATACTGTTGTTCTATCAATGTCTAGACTAAAACAACCTATTCAGCCTATTCAATAAGATTAAAATTCAAATTCTGGTCTCAGCACCTATAGCACAGTAGTTATGGAGCCAGCCACATACACGGAGGGTGCCAGGGTTAAACCCAGCCCGAGCCAGCTAAGCAACTGCAACAAAAGAAAAAAAGCCAGACGTTTGTGGCAGGTGCCTGTAGTCCCAGCTGCTTGGGAGTCTGAGGCAAGAGAATCACTTAAGCCCGAGAGTTTGAAATGGCTGTGAGCTATGATGCTACAGCACTCTACTGAGGGGCTACATAGTGAAACTCTGTCTCCAAAAAAAGAAAAAATTCTAATTCTAAGTGAGAAGAAAAGCATGTATCACTGTTCAACTGACTGTTATTTCCCTTACTAGTGCCACTGAACACATTTTGTATTTAATGAAATGTTTTTCTTATAACCAATGTATTTTCTTCTGTGTAACTGACAAAGAATAATATATTTTGCACATAATTCATGAAGTAATGCTCATCAAAGTCACAAAGGCCCAACCTCTCACCTTTATTTATTGTATTCTGCTTTTTGTTTTTATATAGCAGACCAGTAGCCAGAGACATAGTCAAAATATAAAGGGGGAGGATAAAAACAGGGTAAATATCAGATACATTATAAGTAGCTAATATAAGTAGTAGAGTCATCTAGCCAGGTAACAAATATCTATTGAATGGATTAATTCTTATCTTCAACACTATAAATTTTTATTGTGAATTTATTTTAGCTATGAAAAACTAAGGTACTTTACTAGTGGAACCCACATACTATACATTATAGTACAGTATAGCACAGTACAGTATTTAAGAATTTAGGCTCTGAAGTCAGATTGAGTTCAAATCCTCACTCTACCACTTGCAGCTATGAGATTTTAGGTAGGTTATTTAACTTCTCTATACTTTAGGTTACTCATCTAAAAAATAAAGATAATACCAGCTACGGAGTATAGGGGTAAAAATTAAAAGAAATACTACATATGAAGCACTTACAACGATGCTTGTGCATATCGTATTATAATTGTGCAATAAATATTACCTATAACATTTAAAGATATTATTAGACTCTAATTTTTAATTCGAGGTAACAAAAAAGTAAAGATGAGAAATAATTCAAGTGTGAGTCAACATAAGATATTTACAGCTCATATTCTTACATGCCGTCAAGAAGCATTATCCAGAAGTGCAAAGGATTTGTGGATTAACTACTACTTCCCTCCTCACCAGTGATGAAGGGAAAACATTTTAAAAAATAGGGCTAAAACATGTGATCCATCACTAACAGTGGTTCCAAGGATACAAATAATGTACGAGTAAGTCATTGCTGCCTACTATAGGTAAATCAAGTTCAACATATATGACTATAATTTCATTTTTAGAGATCTTAAGAATTAACTGAAAGTCTACAAATGTTGGCTCAGCGACTGTAGCACAGTAGCTGGTTACGGTGCCAGTCACATACACCAAGGTTGGCGGGTTCGAACCTGGCCTGGAACAGCTAACCAACAATGACAACTGCAACAAAAAATAGCCGAGCACTGTGGCAGGCGCCTATAGTCCCAGCTACTTGGGACTACAATTCTCTTGGGGAAGAGAATCCTTGAGCCCAAGAGTTTGAGGTTGCTGTGAGCTATGATGCTACGGTACTCTACCGAAGGTGATATAGTGAGACTCTGTCTCAAAAACAAACAAAAAAACAAAAAAGTCTACAAATGTTAACAAAGATATTTTAAAATGTTTAAACATCTTTACTTAAGATAAATAGATCTGAAATCAGGACAATCGTGAATATGTTTTGGAATGCTATAAACAAATATAACTATAACCATACCTTGTCCTGTAATTATGACTGCTATTCCTTTTTCTAGTTCTTCAATACCTTTCTTATACCATTCCACAGCTTGCTCCTTCTGTCCTGCTTTAAAATAAAAATAATTATTTGTACATTATCTCGAGTACAAACACAATAAACATTTCCGAAAGCATGTCACTGATAGATGATACCTAAAAAATACAGTTGTGATCAAAGAATTCTGAAAAACATTACTATATAACTTCTTAGTACTTTCAGTATCTTAATGTGTTTTTGTATCTCTAGGAAGGGGGAATACAGTCACATTGTTTCTCAAAATTTTAAGGCTGTGTGTCCTTTTTTGGTTACTGTCTAATGGTATTAATGTTTGTAACCACCAAAATGCTATATTAGAGCTATTTTTAGAGACAGAGTTTCACTTTGTCACCCTCAGTAGAGTGCAGTGGTGGTAGAGTCACAGCTCACAGCAACCTCCAGCTCCTGGGCTTAGGCGATTCTCTTGCCTCAGGTCCCAGAGTAGCTGGGGCTACAGGCGCCCGCCACAATGCCCAGCTATTTTTTTTGTTGCAGTTTGGCCGGGGACCGGGTTCAAACCCACCACCCTCATTATATGGGGCCAGTGCCCTACCCACTGAGCCACAGGCGCTGACCAAGAATTTTTTTTTTTTTTTTTTTTTGAGACAGAGTCTCACTATGTTGCCCTCAGTAGAGTGCTATGGCATCACAGCTCACAGCAACCTCCAACTCTTGGACTTAAGCAATTCTCTTGCCTCAGTCTCCCAAGGACCTGGGACTATAAGGTCCCTGCCACAACAGCCAGCTATTTTTGTTGTTGTTGTAGTTGTCACTGTTGTTTGGAAGGCCCAACCGGGTTTGAACCCGCCAGCCCCAGTGTATGTAGCCAGCGCCCTAGCTGCTGAGCTACAGGCACCAAGCTAGGAAAAGAAATTTTATTTAGGAATTTTCTTAAATAGATGCTTTTGAAAATCATAAACATACTTTCCATAAAAGCGAGGGGGGAAAAAGCACTGTTTAATATTTAAATTTGATGTAATGTCTTCATTGTTGGGTGCCTCCTTTCTAGAATAACTTTTTTTTTTTTTGAGACAGAGTCTCACTTTGTTGCCTCTGGTAGAGTGTCATATAGCTCTCTAGCAACCGCTAACTTCTGGGCTCAGGCAATTCTCTTGCCTCAGTCTCCCAAATAGCTGGGACTACAGGCAGCTGCCATAACACCCAGCTATTTTTAGAGATGGGGTCTTGCTCTAGCTCAGGCTAATCTGGAACTCGTGAGTTCAAGCAATATGCCCACCTCAGCCTCCCAAAATGCCAGGATTACAGGAGTAAGCCACCATACCTGGCCACTTCTTGTTCTTTCCTTTTTCTTAGAGACAGGACCACACTTTGTGATTGCAGGAGGCTGCAGAGCAGTGGTATAATCATAGCTGAACGAACCCTCCAACTCCTGAGCTTAAGCAATCTTTTCACCTCAGCCTTCCAAGTAGCTAGGACTATAGGCACCCACCACCAGCCCCAGCTTGTTTTTCTATCTTTAGTAGAGGTCTTACTCTTCCTCAAACTGGTCTTGAACTCCTGAGCTCAAGCAATCCACCGGCCTAGCCTCCCAGTGTTAGGATTACATTGAGCCACTACACTGGGCAAATAGTCTTTCTATTTTTAGTAGATATGGTGTATCTGAGCTCTTGCTCAGACTGGTTGTGAACTTCTGCGCTCTAGCAATCCACCTGCCTTGGCTTCCCAAAGTGTTAGGATTACAGGTGTGAGCCACTGTGCCAGGCCTAAAACGTTAATCCTTTTTTTTTTTTCTGAGACAGAGTCTCACTTTATCACCCTCGTTAGAGTGCTGTGGCGTCATAACTCACAGCAACCTCAAATTCTTGGGCTCCAGCGATTCTCTTGCCTCCGCCTCCCAAATAGCTGGGACTACAGGCGCCTGCCACAACACCTAACTATTTTTTAGAGACAAGGTCTCGATCTTGCTTAGGCTGGTCTCAAACCTGTGAGTTCAGGCAATCCCAGGCCTAGGCCTCCCAGAGTGCTGGGATCATAGGTGTGAGCCATCTCGCCTGGCAAAAACATTAATTCTTGATCCAAGTTAATGTTAAAAAGGATCTAAAAATTTGGCATACTCAAAACATGTATAATATACTTCTGTAAAGTGATCATTATTCTCAAATTTCATTGTTTTTAAATTAATGTCTTAGTCTTTAGAATGCCCAAAGCCTCATAAATGTCTACTATGATTACAGACAGTTATAAAGGAAGGCAGAAATCACTGGTTAGAACTGTTTTCATGGGGCCAGGCAGAGGGGCTCACACCTGTAATCCCAGTAATTTGGGAGGACAAGGCGGGTATATTGCCTGAGCTCAAGAGCGAGACCCTGTCTCTAAAAAATAGCTGGGTATTGTGGTGGCTGGCTACAGTCCCAGGTACTTCGGAGGCTGAGGCAAGTGAATCACTTGAGCCCAAGAGTTTGAGGTTGCTGTGAGCTATGACTGCATTGCACTCTACCAAGGGTGACAAAGTGAGGTTCTGTCTCAAAAAAAAAAAAAAAGAAAGAAAAGAAAATAGGCTCAGCTCCCGTAGCACAGTGGTTATGGTGCTAGCCACATACACCGAGGCTGGCGGGTTCGAAACTGGCCCGGAGCCTGCTAAACAACAATGACAACTGCAACAAAAAAAATAGAAGCGCATTGTGGCGGGCATGTATAGTCCCAGATACTGGGGAGGCAGAGGCAAGAGTATTGCTTAAGCCCAAGAATTTGAGGTTACTGTGAGCTATGATGCCACAGCACTGTCCTGAGAGTGACTCTGTCTCCAAAACAAAAAAAAAAGTCATCTACCTTTAATCTACTTAAACAGAACAATCTCCAGCCCGGAATTCTATATCCTGTGAAACTAAGCTTTAAAACTGACGGAGAAGAGCGGCGCCTGTGGCTCGGTGAGTAAGGCGCCGGCCCCATATACCGAAGGTGGCAGGTTCAAACTTGGCCCCAGCCAAACTGCAACAACAACAAAAAAACAGCTGGGCTTTGTGGTAGGCGCCTGTGGTCCCAGCTACTTGAGAGGCTGAGGCAAGAGAATCGCCTAAGCCCAGGAGTTGGAGGTTGCTGTGAGCTGTGTGACGTCACGGCACTCTACTGAGGGCCATAGAGTGAGACTCTGCCTCTACGGGGGGCGGGGGGTGTGTGTGAACAGACGGAAAAATCAAATCATTTACTGATATACAAACATTGAGGAAATTCGCCGCAACAAGACCAGCTCTACAGGAAATACTTCAACCTGTTCTACACACTGACCATCACTATGGATCAGTAGCAAAGTAAGAACTCAGAAATTAAAGGACAGAACCTAACTTCCACACTGATGCAAAAGATAAAATTAAGCAATGGACTCTCACAAAATAAGATGACTAGAACACTACCACACTTATCAATTATCTCCATAAATGTTAACAGCTTGAATTCCCCACTGAAGAGGCACGGATTGGCTGACTGGATTAAAAAACACAAGCCATCCATTTGCTGTCTGCAGGAAACACACGTAGCTTCAAAAGACAAATTAAAACTATGAGTTAAAGGTTGGAAGACAATTTTTCAGGCAAATAGAATTCAGAAGAAAAGAGAAGTTGCAATCTTATTTTCAGATACATGTGAATTTAAAGCTACTAAAGTCAAAAAAGACAAAGATGGTCACTTTATATTGGTCAAGGGAAAAATACAACGAGAAGACGTTTCAATTCTAAATATTTATGCACTCAATTTAAATGCTCCTAGATTCTCAAAACAGACCTTACTCAGTCTGAGCAATATGATACCCTATAATACCATAACAACAGGGGACTTTAACACTCCTCTTACAGAGCTGGACAAACCCTCTAAACAGAAATTAAACAAGGATATAAGGGACTTAAATATTTGAGATCCTAGAACAACTGTGCTTGACAGATGCATACAGAACACTCCATCCCACAGATAAAGAATATACATTATTCTCATCGGCCCATGGAACATTCTCCAAAATTGATCATATCCTAGGACACAAAACAAATCTCAAAAGAATCAAAAGAATTCAAATTTTACCTTGCATTTTCTCAGACCACAAGGCACCAAAGGTAGAACTCAACTCCAACAAAAACATTCAACCTCGCAAAAAAGCATGGAAATTAAACAACCTTCTGTTGAAAGACAGTTGGGTGCAGGAAGAAATTTGACAATGTGAAGGAAATGGATCAATATTTGGAATCACACCCTCTGCCTAGACTTAGCCAGGAAGAAATAGAGCTCCTGAACAGACCAATTTCAAGCACAGAGATTACAGAAACTATCAAAAATCTGCCAACCAAAAAATGCCCTGGTCCAGATTGCTTCACGCCAGAATTCTATCAAACCTTCAAGAAGAGCTTATTCCCATACTGCAGAAATTATTCCAAAAAATTGAGGAGGAAGGAATCTTTCCCAACACATTCTATGGAACAAACATCACCCTGATACCAAAACCAGGAAAAGACCCAACAAAAAAGGACAATTTCAGACCAATTTCACTCATGAATATAGATGCAAAAATTCTCAACAAAATCCTAGCCAATAGCTTACAGCTTATCATTAAAACAGTCATACATCATGATCAAGTAGGTTTCATCCCAGGGATGCAAGGCTGGTTTAACATATGCAAGTCCATAAAGTTATCCATCATTTTAACAGAAGCAAAAACAAAGATCATATGATCCTCTCAACAGATGCAGAAAAAGCACTGGATAAAATCCAGCATCCTTTTCTAATTAGAATACTGAAGAGTATAGGCATACGTGGCACATTTCTGAAACCGATAGAAGCTAGCTATGACAAATCCACAGCTAATATTTTACTGAATGGAGTAAAACTGAAAGCTTTTCCTCTTAGAACTGGAACCAGACAACATTGTCCCCTGTCACCATTACTATTCAACATAGTGCTAGCCAATACAATTAGGCAAGACAAGGAAATAAAGGGCATCCAAATGGGAGCTGAGGAGGTCAAACTCTCCTCTTTGCTGATGAGATGATCTTATACTTAGAGAACCCCAAAGACTCGACCACAAGACTCCTGGAAGTCATCAGAAAATACAGTAATGTCTCAGGATATAAAATCAATATCCACAAGTCAGTAGCCTTTGTATATGGCAATAACAGTCAAGATGAGA
>CAUYRH010082640.1:0-12612 GCA_963574655.1 Perodicticus potto | reverse complement strand
CAGAAATAAAAACAAAGCAGGAGGAATCACACTACCAGACCTGAGACTCTATAAATCAATAGTGATCAAAACAGCATGGTACTGGCACAAAAACAGAGAGATAGATGTCTGGAACAGAACAGAGAACCAAGAGATGAATCCAGCTACTTACCGTTACTTCACCTTTGACAAGCCAACTAACAACTTTCAGTGGGGAAATGACTCTCTATTTAACAAATGGTGCTGTGTGAAATGGCTAGAAACCTGTAAGAGGCTGAAACTGAACCCACACCTCTCACCATTAATTAAGACAGACTCTCACTGGATTAAGGACTTAAACTTAAGACATGAAACTATAAAAATTCTAGAAGAAAGTGCAGGGAAAACTCTTGATGGAATCGGCTTAGGTGAATATTTTATGAGGAGGACTCCCCAGGCAATTGAAGCAGTATCAAAGATACACTACTGGGACCTGATCAAATTAATAACTCAAAGACTGTATCCTGAATAGTGATAGTTTCCTCCTATATTTGACATGTTTGTCAGCAACAAATTCTCTCAGGTTTTGTTTGTCTTAGAATCTTTATTTTGTATTCATTTTTGAAAGAAACTTTGCTGGAGACAGTATTGTTGCTCCCCCCACCCTAAGGACTTTGTCTTCTGACTGCCATTATTTCTGCAGAGAAGTAAGCTGTTAAACTTATTGATACTCTCTTAAATACCAAGTCATCTTTCCCTTGCTGCTTTTAGAATTTCTCCTCTGCCTTTGGTTGACAGCATTTTTACTTTTATGTGTTTGTAAATCTCTTTGTGTTTATCCTCCTTGGAGTTTGTTAAGCTGTTTTGCTTTTCTATGCAGGTTATTTTTTTTCCTTTTTCTTTTATTTTTTAATTAAGTCATAAATACATAAATCATGTATACATTAATGCATTTATGGGGTACAAAGTGTTGATTTTATATACAATTTGGAATGCTTACATCAAACTGATTAACATATACTTCACCTTACTTAATTATTGTGTTAAGACATTTATACCCTACACTTAATAGATTTGACATATACCTTTGCAATATGAACCACAGGTGTGGTCCCACCATTTACCCTCCCTCCATACAACCTCCCCCCCCATCCTCCTCCTCTTCACTCCTTCATCCTGGGCTATAGTTATGTTTGTCTTTCAAGTGAAAGTGTGGGTGATTATAAATTGGTTTCATAATAATACTGAGTACATTGGATACTTTTTCTTCTATTCTTGAGATACATTACTAAGAAGAATATGTTCCGGCTCCATCTATGTAAACTTAAAAGTGGTGAAGTCGGGCATTGCCTGTGGCTCAGTGAGTGGGGCACCAGCCTCCATATACCGAGGGTGGTGGGTTCAACCCTGGCCCCTGGCCAAACTGCAACCAAAAAAAAAAAATAGCTAGATCTTGTGGCAGGTGCCTGTAGTCCCAGCTGTTTTGGAGGCTGAGGCAAGAGAATTGCCTAAGCCCAAGAGCTGGAGGTTGCTGTGAGCTGTGATTCCATTGCACCCTACCAAAGGTCACAAAGTGACACTCTGTCTCTTAAAATAATAATAATAATAATAATAATAATTAAAATTAAAAAAAATTTTTTTAAAGTGGTAAAGTCTCCACCATTTTTTTAAAAAAAGACCATTTTTTAAAAGTGGTCTTTAAGGCTGCATAATATTCCATGGTATACATATACCACAATTTATTAATCCATCCATGGATTGATGGGCACTTTGGCTGCTTCCATGACTTGGCAATTACAAATTGAGCTACAATAAACAATCTGGTGCAAGTATCTTTGCTATAAAGTGATTTTTGATCTTTTGGATATACCCCTAGTAACAGACTTGCAGGATTGAATGACAGGTATACTTGTAGATTCCTAAGTGCTCTCCAAACTTCTTTTCAAAAGGAAAGTATTAGCTTGCATTCCCACCAGCAGTGCAGAAGTGTTCCCTTTTCTCCACATCCATGTCAACATCTATAGTTTGGTGATTTTCTTACATGGGCTACTCTTCCTGGACTTAGATGATATCTTAAAGTAGTTTTGATTTGCATTTCTCTTATGATTAAGGGTGATGAGCTTTTTTTCATGTGTCTGTAGGCCATGTGCTTGTCTTCTACAGAGAAGCTTCTGTTCAAATCTCTTGACCACAATGAAATGGGATCTTTTGTTCTTTTCTCATTAATAAGTTTGTGTTCTCTATGGATTCCTGTTATCAAACCTTTGTCAGAAACATAAGCTACAAATATCTTCTCCCATTCTGAAGGCTGTCTGCTTACTCTACCATACAGTATTCTTGGCTGTGTAGAAGCTTCTTAGTTTGATCAGATACCAGTAATGTATTTTTGGTGTTGCTTCAATTGCCCTCCTCATGAAGTATTCTCCCAGGCCAATTTCTTCAAGTGTTTCCCCTGCACTCTCTGCTAGTATCTTTATAGCTTCATGTCAAGTTTAAATCATTTATACAGTGAGAGTCAATTTTTGATAATGGTGAAAGATGTGGGTCCAGTTTCAGTCTTCTACAAATCACCAGCCAATTCACTCACCCAGCACCATTTGTTAAATAGGGAATCTTTCCCCAAAATTATGTTCATTTGTTTATTTGTTTTGCAGTTTTCAGCCAAGGCCAGGTTTGAACCCTCTGCCTCCAGTATATGGAGCTAGCACCCTACTCCTTTGAGCCAAAGGCGCCACCCCCCAATTTATGTTTTCGATAGGCTTAACAAAGATCAAATGATGATAAGTGTCTGGGTTCATATCTTGTTTTGCTATTCTGTTCCATACATCTACCTCTCTATTTTTGTGCCAGTACTATGCTATTTTGATCACTTTAGATTTATAGTATAGTATAGTCTAAAGTCTGGTAAGGTGATTCCTCCTGATTTGTTTTTATTTCTGAGTAGTGTCTTGCCTATTTGAGGTTTTTTCTGATTCCATATAAACAGAAGTACTATATTTTCCAGATCTTTAAAGTATGACAGTGGTGCTTTAATAGGGATTGCATTAAATTTGTATATTGTTTTGGATAATATGGACATTTTAACAATGTTGATTCTTCCTAGCCATGAGCATGGTATGTTTTTCGGTTTGTTAATGTCTTCAGCTATTTCTTTTCTCAGAGTTTCATAATTCTCTTATGGAGATCTTTCACATCCTTCGTTAGGTAAACTCTCAAATATTTCATTTTCTTTGGCACTACTGTAAAGGAAAAAGAGTCTTTGACTGATTTTTCACCTCAACTATTGTTGGTATATATAAAGGCTACTGGTTAGTAAGTATTGATCGTGTAACCTGAGAAACTGCTGTATTCCTTGATCACTTCCAAGAGTTTTATAGTTGAGTCCCTGGGTTTTCCAGATATACAATTATAACATCTGCTAAGAGTGAAAGTTTGATCTCCTATTTGGATACACTTGATTGCCTTCTCTTGCCTGATTGCGATGGCTAATACTTCCATTACAATGTTAAAAAGCAGTGGAGACAATGGACAACCTTGCCTGGTTCCTGATCTGAGTGGAAATGTTTTCAGTTTTACTCCATTCAATACAATATTGCCTATGGATTAGCTGTAGATGGCTTCTATCAGTTTAATAATTGTTTCTTCTAAACTTATTTTTCTTAACTGTTCTGATCATGGAAGGATGCTGGATATCATCAAAATCTTTTTCTGCATCAATTGAGAGAATCATGTGGTTTTTTTTTGCATTTTGTTTATGTGATGTATTATATTGTTAAATTTATGTATATTGAACCAACCTTGAAACACTGGGATAAAAACAACTTGGTCATGGTGTATGATTTGTTTGATGTGTTCCTGGATTCTGATTGCTAAGGTCTTACTGAATATTGTTGCATCTATATTCATTAAAGGTATTGGTCTGTAATTTTCTTTCCTTGCTGGGTCTTTTCCTGGTTTCGGGATCAGGGTGGTATTTGCTTCATAGAATGTGTTGGGAAACATTCTTTCTTTTTCTATGTTTTGGAAAGGTAACATATAGGTACAAGTTCATCTTTAAACATTTGGTAGAATTCTTATGTGAAGCCATCTGGTACTGGACTTCTCTTGTTTTGGGAGATTTCATATAGTTGATGCTGTTTCAGTACTTGATATCAGTCTATTCAACATTTCCAATTATTTCTGGCTAAGTCTAGGAAGGTAGCATACTTCCAAGTATTAGTCTATTTCCTTCAGATTTTCATATTTCTGAGAATAGAATTTTTGTAGTATTCATTAAGGATTTTTTGAATTTTTGAAGTGTCTGCTGTTATTTCACCTTTGTCATTTCTGATTGATGATATTAGAAATTTTACTTTGCCTTTCTGGTTAGGTTAGCCAAAGGTTTATCAATTTTATTAATCTTTTCGAAAAACCAACTTTTTGATTTGTTGATTTTTTGAATAATTCTTGTTTTTTTCTTTTTTTTTTTGGCCAGGGCTGGGTTTGAATCCGCCACCTCTGGCATATGGGACCAGCACCCTACTCCATTGAGCCATAGGCACCACCCAATTCTTGTTTTTTTCAATTTCATTTAATTCTGCTCTAATTTTTGTTATTTCTTTTCTTCTACTGGGTTTGGGGTTGGAATGTTCTTCCTTTTCCAGTTGCTTGAGATTTCCCATTAAGTTGTTGACTACCTCTTTTTCCATTCTCTTGAGGAAGGCTTGCAACACTATAAATTTCCCTCTTAGGACTGCATTGACAGTATCCATAGATGCTGATAATTCATATCTTCATTATTGTTTTGTTCCAAAAATTTGGTAATTTCCTTCTTAATCTCATCTGTGACCTAGCTAGCATTCAGCATACGATTATTTAGTTTCCATGTCTTTGTATGAGTATGAAGATTCCTGTTGTGGAGTTCAACTTTTATTCCATGATGGTCTGAGAAAACACAAGGAATAATTTCTATTCTTTTAAATTTGCTGAGGTTAGACTTGTGACCTAAGATGCAATCAATTTTGGAGGATGTTCCTTGGGCTGGTGAGAAGAATGTGGATTCAGTTTTGTTAGAATGAAATGTTCTGTAGATTTCTGTTAAGTCCATTTGCTGTAAGGTCAAGTTTAAGTCCAAAATTTATTTGTCTAGTTTCTTATTGGAGTATCTATCCCACAGTACCAAAGGGATGTTAAAATCTCCAACTATTATGGTGCTGGAAGATATCAAATTTTTCATGTCTGTTAGGGTGTCCCTTATAAACAGTATCATTCTGGTTAGGTGCATAAATGTTAATAATTGAAATGAATTCATCTTCAGTGCTTCCCTTAACAAATATGAAGTGAACATCTTTATCTTTCCTTACCTTAGTGGTTTTAAAACCTAAGGTATCTGTGAATAACATTGCAAACCCTGCTTTTTTCTGATTTCTGTTTGCCTGAATTATACATGTCCATCATTCACCCTAAGTCTATATTTATCCTTTAAAGTAAGATGAGATTCTCGTTTTCAACCGATATCTGGTCTGAGTTTATGTATCCAGTGCACCAACTTGTGCCTCTTTAGAGGAAAATTTAAAACATTCACATTAATTGAGAGAATTGATAAACTTGATAGTATGTTGTTTGTCAACTTATTCAAAAGTCTTATGGACGTTTTTAATACTTTTGCCATTGTGGAAGTTGTGTTTTGATCAAAAATTTCTGAGTGAGTTTACTTTGGGGGTAGAGCATTGTGCTGTTCATTGTGGAGGATGGATCTTAGAATATCCTAGAGAGCTGGTTAAGTTATAGCAAATTTCTTCAACATGTGTATGTAATTAAAGTATTTGATTTCTCCATCATGAATGAAACTCATTTTAGCTGGATATAGGATCCTGGGCTGAAAGTTGTTTTGTTTTAAGAGATTGAAAGTTGATGAATCTTCTCCTGGCTTGAAAAGTTTCAGCTGAGAGGTCTGCAGTGATTCTAATATCTTTCCCCTTGTAGGTTATGATTTTCTTACATCTGACTGCTTACAGAATTTTCTCCTTCATGTCAACTTTGGCAAAGTTAATTATAATGTGTCTAGGAGTTGTTTTATTTGGATTGAGTTGTGCTGGGGTTCTGAAACTATCTTCTATCTGAATTTTGGTATTTCTTGCTGTGCTTGGGAAGTTCTCCTTAATTATCTCTTGGAGAAGAGCATGTGTGCCTTTTGGAACATCCTCTTCTCTTTCAGGAATTCCTGTAAGGCAAATGCTCTTTTGGAGTGCTCCCGCAACTCTCTCAGGGATGATCCATTTTTGCTCTCTATTTCTCTGCCTCTTTGAGTGTTTGGGAGCATTCAAAAACTTTGTTTTCAATGTCAGAGATCCTTTATTCTGCCTGCTCCATTCTGCTATTGAGGAATTCTACTGTATTTCTCAGATCTCTGAGGGCTGACATTTCTTGTGTCATTGTTAGTAAATCTTTGGCGATTTTGCTTTTGAATTCATTGAATTCTTGAGACAACTTTTGAATTACTCCTTGAATTTCTAATTTGAACTTTACTTCCATTCTGTTAATCTTATTTTCCATCATCCAAATTCTGAACTTGATTTCTGATGTCTCAGCCATTTGTTTATGAATAGGATCTTCTGTTGTGTCTCATTTGTCGTTCCTTGGAGGAGTTCATCTACTCTGATAATTCATGTTGCCAGCAATTTCCCGCTTATGCCATCTCATGATTATTTTTCACTATTTTGCTAGAGAAGCTGGTAAGGTAAAATTTGATTCAGGGATCCTGGAGTTGTAATTAACCAGTGCTTTACCAAAGAGCTGGGACTGATGACTGTGTCTTTTCCCCTATAGCTTTACAATGGGCCTATTCAGTACTGCAGCCTGAGATTTATGGGACCTGGTTTGTGTGATGGGCTAAGTGGCTCTGTTTTGCATTCAGTTAGTCTGTGTCCAATTCTAGTGAGTCAGTGGCTTTGGGCTGAAATCTCACCTGCAGAGAAATATAAGCAACTAAGACACCCCCACACACATGGGCAACAACTGGAAGAGGAGAATCAGACCCTCCCACCACAACACAACTATGGTATAACTTTGGAGAGTCCCTGGGTGATTAGCCCAGGTCAAAAGTTCCAAACCAATTGTCCTGGTCAGCACAGATACAGAGGAAGTGGGAGAGTTGAAAAGGTCTCCAGTAACTTGACAGCAGATGTCCACTGGCAGCTCAAGTGTGAATTGCTCCAGTACTCCATGCAGCCAGAAAGGCCAACCCAGAAAAATAGTTAGTCCAGGTGGGTTGATGCCTCCTTCCCCACCTTGTACCTCTGTCACACTCAGTCACTGGTAACCCCATAGGGCTGTGGAAACCCAATTCCCTCTAGGGAGCAAGTGCACCAGGGATTTGCACCTTCCAGGGTCAAAGGGGAGTCAATGCCTCCTCAGTTATGCCACCACACTCTTTCACCAGTCAGCAGTGGGAGCTGAAGCCTGACTCCATCTGGTGCTCAATGGAACCTGCAGAGTGTTCCTCCTGAATTTATCCCCAACCAGAGGATAACAAGCAGCAAATGTCTCAAAGTCTGTGCCTCTGCGCCAGCTGCACTGCTCCTCTGGTACCCCTGAAGGTCAAGGTCTGGTTCCCTCTGGCAGTCCACAGAATTGGTGAGGTGTCTCTCTGAAAATTGACCCCAGGGGGAATGCTTTACTATCACTGATGCTGAGTGGGAAGTGCCTCCAGGCAAATTCCCGAGACTCCACTCACCACTGATCTGCGCTTTTGCAGAGCCAGGCCAGACACCCTCCCTCTATGCCTTTCTGTACTTCTACTGGATTCACTGTTTCAGTGCAGCTGCACTGCCACGGCCCATGCAATGCCTGGTCCTAGAAAAGAACCACAGAATTCCTGTCTCTGCAGGGGTTGGGCTTCTAGACAGCCAGGCGAGGTGGAAAGGGTGGACTGGGAGTTGAAAATGGCAGGAAAAATATTTGTTCTACTTTCATGCTGGGCAACTTTCATCCCAGGCAACTTTCATCCCAGGCTCACAGCAGGGTCTCTGGAGAAGGAGTCCTAGCCTCCGGCAACTCTCTCCCATGGGTGAGATAAGAGGTTTTCAGTTCACCACTTGCTTGTAGAGATCCCACAGAAAGCCACTCTCTGGGGGAGGGGGTGGACAGTCATCCTCTTAGGGGTGTTTTGTACCTGAAATTTGCTTCCTTGGAGTTGCAGCTTGCCTCAGCAGAGATGACGTACAGTTATCAATCTTATCTCTCAGCTCAGCTCCCGACCTTCAGCTTTATTGGGTTCTTTCTGGATATTATCTCTCCCTCTGGACAGGAGCTTCTCTTAAAAACTGGCTCCAGTTAGTCATATTCTCCCTCCCCAGGTTATTTTTTTCAATATTTTTTAAGTTGGTAGTTAATTTTAATTCAATATGTTTTCTGCTCATTTCTGTCCCTTTTCTCATTTTTGTACTTACATTATTCATAATTTTGTTCACTTGATAACGCACACTTTTCTCCCATTTTTCTACATGACTTTTTCTCTCTGCTTTTTGTCTTTACTTTTGATCTTGGTAATTTTTTTTTCTGTCAATTCAAATATCTTCTAGGTGATCTCCTTTGGTTATTTTTAACAATTTCAGTTGGTTTTTAGCGCTACAAATTTAATTTTTCTCTGTTTTATATTTCTTCTTTTAAAATTAATTTATTTTGATGCCATATTATTGCCATATCTTCCTTTACTTCTTTCATTATGGTTTGGTTTAGCCCTGTGACTATGTTCTCACAGGTAGTTTATGTTGTCTAATTATTTCCTAAGTGTATGGGTAATACTCTCTTTTCCCCTTGCATGTATCATAACTTTTGTTGTGAACTGGACATTTTAGATAGTATATTATGACAACACTGGGTATTATCACTCCCCTAGGAACTTGTTACTATTTTTTTGTTTGTTTATTTGTTTAGAGGTAGTATCTTTTTAATGAAGTCTGTTCTTCCCAACATCCCTGCATTGTTCATCCTCTGATATTATTGCTGAAGAAGACACAGCTTTTGATATAGCCACAATCAACCTAAAATGACAGTTTATATAGGACTCTTTTTCTCTCTTTCCATGACCATGATGAGCTGTTATACTCCAACAATTGTCAGTTGATTGTTCTATTGTTTTTCCAAATGTCCTTTGGGCATAAATTTTTCTACAAGTTAACTCATAACATTGGAGAAATAGCTTCTGAGGTCCAAGTTTAATTTTTGTTCCGATACCAAGAAGGCTTACCCAAGCTGTCTTATTTGTGTTTATCTACTGAAAACTCTCCTATCCTGTAGCATAGCTTGTATTTTGAATCTTCTCCCAGTTGTTTTTCACCACACTTATAAGATGAGCACACATCAGGTTTAGAAACTAGGGTATTCTTAGATCACCTCTGCTAAAATGAAACACAATCATATGAGCTGAAGCAAATATGATTAGAGTTCCAGTATTCTCAGCATGCTGTGCCCAAGATAGTACCTCTGTTCTGTAAGTGGGAACCAATTTAGAAAAAGGAGCCCCATCTCAATTGTATTTTCTCAGGACATAGCTTAACCAACACTTATCTGGAAACAGGATCAGCCTCACTGGCATTCTTCTTCTCCCTAGAAGAAAGCCTTGAGCTGGACACTGATGAGAGAAGGAGCTCTGTGTTCATGGTTACAGAAGTCTGGAGTGTAGTCTTTCTTGTTGAGCTGAGAGGTGGAAAGGAAAAAGGTAATATCCTTGGTTCAAATGAATATTTCTTCATTTTCTCTTCACATTCAAGGCCATTTTCAGAGGATTTAAATAGTTTTTTTGTTTGGGTTTGTTTTTAATTTTTATCCCTTTCCCTGAAGTCAATCTCTTCTATGTGATATTGATTGGAACTGCTTAATGAGTAAGTAGTCGTTCCTCTTTATATAAAGAATTACCTAATATCTCTGGAACTCAGTTTCTACAGCTATAAAATTGTAAAGTTGCCTTTTTATCCCTCCAAATTCTTATAGTATTCTAGTACTAAAACAAAATACAAGAGGCTTGATATTTCATTTTACATCATAAATTCAATGAAGGAAAAGATGGCAGAAGTAGCATTTGATTTATGTCAAACAATATAGAACAACTAGCTATACATAAGCAATACAGATTTTGAGTAAAAGAAAAGAAAAATTAGCTATTGATTTCTTTTCAAACAAGCTGTTTTATCATGGGAGAGAAATGTAGACATATATATCCCCATTGTTAAACAATTGTTGAAAAAAAAAGAAACAAATGCTGCATAGGGCATTTCTTAGTGTACTGATGATTTTCCTAGGTTTAACAATAGCCAGCAATATTTTTGTTAAATCATTTCAATTAATTTTATTCTCTATGACATTTTATACATTAGAAATATAATTTTGTTGTTACTATCAAAGCCATGTATGCATGTTTACCAGCGGAGGTTAATGAGGTAAAAACTCACCTTAATGATTAAACTATATGCCTCAGACTGGGTATCAGTGTCCACTAAAGTAATTCATTCTGTAAAATTGAATATGGGAATGGAATTTTAAAGAGAAATGTAAAGCTTAAATATTATTTTGTTTGGAGTATAAGGACATTACTTACTGACATCATGACTCATTATGGTGGAACCTGATAAGATAGGTAATTTTTCTTGCCAGTTCTATAATACTAAAATAATAGAATTTATCCTTATAATTTCCAGAGGCATGGATAGAAAGGTTTGTTTTATTTTATTTCATATTTGAAATAGGAATGGCCTTCTTTCTGGTAGGAAGAAATTTGCAATCAGGTGCTCTGTACTGTATATTTGCAAAACATTAAGCACTTTGTAAAATCTTTTCCAAGGACTTCCAGTTTTTGCTCCAACAAGTAAAGTGCTTAGGAATCCATCAGTCCAGTCATTATAATAAGAGAAAGCTGGAGAAAGACTATTCTTGCATCATAAAACTGAGGTCACAAGGAAAACAACTCAAATTTGGAGAGACAGAAAAAATCAGAGCAAAGATCTATTTACCTAGGCCAGAAGCACTGGGGCCATAAACTGGAAGAATTTCTTAAATGGTAATTTTGGTGAACTGCTGGAGGCTGGCTATGGACTAGCATGAGAATAAGGAAATTCTTACAAATTTTCAAGATTTACCTCCAGGAACCCCACCAAGTTCTCATGACAAATAAATGAGAAATAATACCTCTTTGCTCTGGCAGTTAGAGTGAAACAGTATTACTCATGAGGTACATCCAGACCTTCCTCATACCAAAAGACTACCCTCCAGGGGAAATAATTTACCATAATGGTATCTCAGAGCCATGAGGAAAGGCTCTCCAGCTCCAATTCTTCCTGTCTTACGCAATCAGGATAAAAGAAAAAACTATGGAAGAAATATTTTTGGAAGTCATAGCCAGACATGCCAACTGGAAAGTTGAAATTTAGTTAAAACAATATAAAATGCTTTCCTACTCCCACCTCTCCAGCAAGGATCCAATATGATAGTGGATTATAGTTGATATTATACTTGATACTAATCCTAGTATATTAATGATCACTTTAAATGTGTATGATTTAAATATACCAAATAAAAGACCAAGATTGTCAAATTGGATCAAAAAACAATACCCAGTCATATTTGTCCACAAGAAATTCACTTTAAAAGTAACGACTCTGATAGGTGAAAAGTAAAATGATGGGGAAAGATATGCTATGCTAACACTAATGAAAACATATCTGGGATAGCTACATTAATTTAAGACAAAATATGATTCAAAACAAGAAAATGTATCAGGTATAAAGAAGAGCAACATACAGTTTTTTTTCTAAGAAAATATAACAATCATACACGTGTATGAACCTAACAAAAGAGCATCAAAACATATGAGATAAAAAATTTGAAAAGTGCAAGGAGAAATAGATAAATCTGCTATTATCATTGAGTTCATTATACCTATGGAAATAACTGATAGATCAAGCAGACAGAAAATCAGTAATGATAATAGTTAATCTGAGTAGCACTATCAATAAATTGGATATATTTGACATTTACAAAATACTCCATCTAACAAAAACAGAATGAACACTTCTTCTCAAAATTACATAGAACGTTCATCAAGATAAACGACATAATTCTTATGAAGAAAAATCGTAAAAGTTATGCTATCAGACCACAATGGAATTCAATTATGAATTAATAATAGAAAAATAGCTGAAAATGTCCAGATATTTGGAAATTAAACACTCTTCCTTACTACACATAGGTAAAAAAAAGGGTCTAAACCATAAAAATACTATTTTATAGTAAATAACAATGAAAATACAACTTATCAAATTTGAAAGATGTAGTAAATCAGCATTTGGAGGGAAGCTTATAGCATTAAAATCATATATTATAGAAAAAATATAAAATCAATAACCTAAGCTTCAGCCTTAGGAATCTAGAAAAAGAAGGGCAATTGAAGATTACAGCAAGCAGAAATAATAATAATAACAATAATAATAAAATTCAGAACAGAAAAAATAAACTTGAAAAAAGTAAAATAAGAAAGTCTTGGCTTGGCGCCTGTGGCTCAACGGGCTAAGGCGCCAGCCACGTACACCTGAGCTGGCGGGTTCGAATCCAGCCTGGGCCCGCCAAACAACAATGACGGCTGCAACCAAAAAATAGCCGGGCGTTGTGGCGGGCGCCTGT
>CAUYRH010082636.1:0-60975 GCA_963574655.1 Perodicticus potto | reverse complement strand
TCAGCCACGTACACCTGAGCTGGTGGGTTTGAATCCAGTCCGGGCCCGCCAAACAACAATGACGGCTGCAACCAAAAAATAGCCGGGCGTTATGGCAGGTGCCTGTAGTCCCAGCTACTTGGGAGGCAGAGGCAAGAGACTCGCTTGAGCCCAGGAATTGGAGGTTGCTGTGAGCTGTGATGGCACAGCACTCTATCCAGGGTGACAGCTTGAGGCTCTGTCTCAAAAAAAAAAAAATATCCCCAGGGTTTTTTTTTTTTTTTTTTAACAGAAGTGTGACCATTTCTTTATTAAATTATACAAAAAGGGGAGGGGAGGGGGCAGCTGTGGGGCTTGGCCCCAACCCCGGCCCTACCCCGGCCTGGCGCTGTCTGAGAGGAAGGGATCTGAGGGAGATCCGGGAACAGGCAGGATAGGGATGGGGCAGGGCATGAGGCTGGGGAATGCAGAGGTTAAGGAGGCCTCCAGAGGAGCAGTAGGACTGGTGGGGGGAGGGAAGAAGAGAGCAAAGAGTTAGGAGCAACAGGGGTCAGCTGGGGAGTCAGATGGAGCAGGTCAGGGTATGGGACAATGTCAGAATGAAGGTGGAGAGGCAGAAATGAGAAGGCTGGGGAGGAAGAAGAGGGTGGCACCTCTGGCAAGGGCCTAGGGCAGGAGCCAGGTAAAGAGTGGCTGTACTTGTCTGTTCCCACCCCCACCTCCAGGCCCTGAGGGGCCTCCCACCCCCAGCCCATTGGCAGGGGGCTCATGCTGATGCCCCATTTTCTGTCTTCTGCCTCTTGGGTGAGGCCCACCGTCACCGTTCCTGCACTGCTGGTCCCTTGGGGACCGCCTCTCCCTCAGGTGATTATCTTCTCCTTACTCCCAAGCCAGAAAGTCAGCACAGATCAGCAACATTCCATGCCCCATCTACATCCATTGAGAAAATGCCCAAGAATCTGGACTCTGTGGGGGACAGGCTTCCAGGTCTCGGGGTGAGAGTAGAGAGGAGTGCCAGGAGTTCATAATTGCAAGTAAAGAGTATATACAGTTTTATACAGTTTTATGCCTGGCAGGAGAGTGCCATGGCACCCTAGTAAGGGAAGGAGGAGTTTTTAGAAGGTCTCTCCCATGGGGTAAAATGGAAGGACGTTTGAACTCTGCCCTCTTGTTTGTATGGAGGTATGGAGTATTTTGTGAGCCGTTCTCATGGGGGAGGAGACTCTCGTCCACTTGGTGATAGATTCTGTACCTTTTGTTTGTATCCTTGGAGTTGCAATTAGCCTCAGCACGGTTGATGTGCATTCTTCAACCTTCTCTTTAGGTTCAGATCTGAACCATTGGCTTTCTTGCTAAATTTCTCTGACATCCTTATTTTAAGCATCTACTTTCCCATTACCACTAATTTCATGTTTTGGGGGATTTCTTTTTGCTTGCTTTTCTCTTGTTTCCTTCTCACCTACCACTTAAGATAGCTTGTTATCAAATTTGACTTCCTGGTCTGTGGGTAATTTACTATTAAGTAAATTATTACCACAGGGAGCCAGTGAGGTGCGGTAGTCTAAAGTAATACATGTGTTCACAGAATTGACTCCCCAACAGAGATTATGCAGTATGATAATTTAACTGAATAATACTACATGTATATAGCTGGTCTCAGATACTATTGTACTTAGATGCAAGAATATATTATAAAATGTTAACTTAGAGTACATACTCTCCAGGGTCCATGGATGTGCTTCAGGATATCTAAGCCTTTCTAGAATCAATGTGTAAACTTCTGTGTCTATTTTTTGGAGGAAAGGTCCATAAGTTTCAAATTTTCAAAAATTAAAATTAAAAAAAAAAAAATCTTGTTTCCCCCCCCCTTAGGTAAAAGTTCACTTTTACAAGAAGCAAATAGATGGATAAAGGAGAAGACACTTGAGTTGTGAATAAGAAAAGATATGAGTTGGTGAATAAGAAAATGATCATTGCATACAAGTTATTGAAGATAATACTATTTTAAAATAACATTTAAATATGGAATGATTGGCATTAAACTGCAAAATAAGTAATTTAGTATCTTATTTTAAAAAGGTTATTTAGTATCAGAGATTTTGCTTTTATAAAACAGTCTTTATTTACTAATTCCACAAATATTTATTAGGCTTCCATTATGCATAAGGGGCTGTGCTGGGCATTGCTATAAAGGAGCTGTCTAGGAAATAATTACATAATCATTTCTGAACTTTATTCAGAAAATAATATATCAGTGTGGGTTTATCAGTGTTAATCATTGTTTGATAGTCCCCTCATTTTTGGAAGAAATTGTGTTGTTTTTTTCAGGTTACTACTTATAGTGAATAAAAAGGAATCTTGATTTCTGAGGAAAAAGTGTTTAAAATGTTTGAAGTATCTAGCAGCAAAATTGAGAGTAGTGGTAGAATATATGTAGTTGAACATTCTTATGGTAAAAATATATTCATAGTTATTGGTCATCAGAAACTAAAATTTCTGCAAAATTAAATAACTAGGAAGACTAAAGACTTTTTATTTTTTTAATTTAATTTAAATTCTTTAAAATTTTAAGACTTTTGAAATTTTATTGAAATTAATATGAGGGTACAATATTTAGGTTACATTGTTCTCATTTCCAGGGTAAAGTACCATTTGTAGAAGAGTCCCTCACTCAGGGGGTGTGTTATTCACCCTTACAATGTGCACATTAGGTGAGATCCTGCCTCATGCCCTCACTCCTTCTACCATATGTCCTCCCCCTCCCTCCCCTTGTGCTTCTCTCTACCCCAAAACTGGACTATAATCGTGTTTTATTGTTCTTAGGAACATATAATTGTTTATATATTGATTTCATATTAGTATGGAGTACCTTGGATATTTATTTTTCCATTGTTACAATACTTTACTAAGAAGAATATATTTCAACTCCATTGAGGTAAATGTAAAAGATGTAAAGTCTCCATCTTTTTTAATGACTAAATAATATATGGTATACATAGACCGCAGTTTATTGAACCATTCATGGGTTGATGGGCACTTAGGTTGCTTCCAGGACTTGGCAATTATGAATTGAGTCTCAAAAAACATTCTAGTGCAGATGTCTTTGTGGTTAAAATAATCTTCTGGGTATATACCTAGTAATGGGATTGCAGGGTCAAATGGAAGGTCTACATTTAGATCTTTGAGGAGTCTCCATACTTCTCTCCAAAAAGGCTATATTAGTTTGCAATCCCACAAGCAGTGTAGAAGTGTTCCTTTCTCTCCACATCTACACCAGCATCTGGTGTTTGGGGACTTTGTGATGTGGCCTAATCTTGCTGGTGTTAGGTGGTATCTTAGAGTGGTTTTGATTTGCATTTCTCTGATGATTAAAGACGAGGAGCATTTTTTCATGTGTGTTGGCCATTCATCTATCATCCTCAGAGACGTTTCTGTTCAAATCTTTTGCCCACTTACAGAGAGGGTTGTTGGCACTTTTCTTATTTGAGTTCTCTATATAGATTCCAATTATCAGGCCTTTGTCAGATTCATAACATGCAAAAATCTTCTCCCATTCTGAGGGCTTTCTGTTTGCTCTGTTTGTGGTACTTGTAGCTGTGTAAAAGTTTTTTAGCTTGATCAAGTCCCAGTGATTTGTTTTTGGTGTTGCTGAAATTGCTGGGGTGGGGGTACTTCCTCATAAAGTTTTTTCTCAGGCCAATATCTACAAGTGTTTTCCCCACACTTTCTTCTAGAATTTTTATTGTTTCATGTCCTTTTTTTTTTTTGAGATAGACTCTCAAGCTGACGCCCTGGGTAGAATGCCATGGCGTCACAGCTCACAGCAACCCCAAACTGTTGGGCTTAAGTGATTCTCTTGCCTCTGCCTTCCAAGTAGCTGGGACTACAGGCGCCTGCCACAACGCCCAGCTATTTTTTGGTTGTAGTTGTCATTGTTGTTTGGCAGCCCCAGGCTGGGTTCGAACCCGTGAGCTCCTGTGTATGTCGCTGGCACCCTAGCCGTTGAGCTACAGGCACTGAGCCTATTGTTTTGTGTCTTAAATTTAGATCTTTTATCCAGTGAGAATCAATTTTTGTTAGTGGTGAGATGTGCAGGTCCAGTTTAAGTCTTCTGCATGTGGATAACCAGCTCTCCTAGCACCATTTATTAAATAAGGATTCTTTTCCCTGTTGCATGTTTTTGTTAGGCTTATCAAAGATTAAATGATGATAACATGGCTGGGTTCATCTCTAGATTCTCTATCCTATTCCATAGACCTGTGTCTCTATTTTTGTGCCAGTACCATGCTTTTTTGATTACTATAGCCTTGTAATATAACCTGAAATCTGGCAATATGATGCCTCCAGATTTGTTTTTATTTCTAAGTACTGTATTTGCTCTTCAGGGCTTTTTCTGGTTCCATATGAATCAAAGTACTAGTTTTTCAGTATCTTTAAAGTATGATATTGGTCTTTGATAGGGATTGCATTAAATCTAAAGATTGCTTTGGGTAGTATGGACACTTTAATGATGTTGATTTCTTCCCAGCCATGAGCATGGGATGTTCTTCCATTTGTTGACATCTTTTGCTATTTCCTTTCTCAAAGTTTCATAGTTCTCTTTATAGAGATCTTTCATGTCTTTTGTTAGATATATTCCCAGGTATTTCATCTTCTTTGGGCTATTGTAAAAGGAATAGAATTTTCGATTTTGTTCTCAGCTTGACAATTGTTGACATAAATGAAGGCTACTGATTTGTAGGTATTGATTTTGTAATCTGAGACGCTGCTATATTCCTTGATCACTTCTAAGAGCTTTGTAGTTGAGTCCCTGGAGTTTTCCACGTATAAGATCATGCCTGCAAAAGGTGAGAATTTGACCTCCTCTGCCCCCATTTGGATTCCTTTGATCTCCTTGTCTTGCCTGATTGCGATGGCTAGGATTACTAACACTATGTTAAATAGCAGTGGAGACAGTGGGTGTCCTTGTCTGGTTCCAGATTTGAGTGGGAATGCTTTCAGTTTTACTCCATTCAATATGATATTGGCTGTAGGTTTGCTGTAGATAGCCTCTATCACAGCAGTTCTCACCCTGTGGGTCTTGTCCCCTTTAGGGGTCAAACTACCCTTTCACAGGAATCACCTAAATAAATCTTGCATATCAGATATTTACATTAAGTTTCATAACAGTAGCAAAATTGCAGTTGTGAAGTAGAAATGAAAATAATTTTATGGCTGGGGGTCACCACAACATGAGGAACTGTATTAAAGGTTCGCGGCATTAGGAAGGTTGAGAACCACTGTTCTATCAGCTTAAGGAACTGTTCCTTCTAAGCCTATTTTCTTGAGTGTTTTTATCATGAAAGTATGCTGGATATTGGCAAAAGCCTTTTCTGCATCAATTGAAAGAATCATATGGTCTTTGTTTTTATTTTGTTTATGTGGTGTATTATATTTATAGATTTGCATATGTTGAACCAACCTTGTATCTCTGGGATAAAACCCTCTTGTCGTGGTGTATAACCTTGTATGTGTTGTTGCATTCTGTTTGCTAATATCTTGTTGAAAATTTTTGCATCGATATTCGTTAATGATACTGGTCTATAGTTTTCTTTTTCCTGGTTTGGGGATCAGGTTACTATTTGCTTCATAGGATGTGTTGGGGAGGATTCCTTCTTTCTCTATATTTTGGAAAAGTTTATGCATTATAGGAACTAGTTCCTCTTTGAAGGTTTGATAGAATTCTGGTGTGAAACCATCTTTTCCTTTTGTCCAGGGCTTTTCCTTTTGGGGATATTTTGTATAATTAATGCTATTTCAGTACTTAATACTGGTCTAGTCAAGATTTCTAAATCTTTCTGGTTGAGTTTTGGAAGGTATTCGGTCCATCTCCTCTATATTGTCTAGGCATAAGAGTTTTTTGTAGTAATTGTTGAGAATCTTTTGTATTTCTGTGGCATCTGTTGTTATTTCTCCTTTATCATTTCTGATTGTAGTTATTAGAGATCTTGTTTTTCTGTTTCTGATTAGTCAAGTGTTTATCAATTATATTAATCTTTTCATAGAACCAACTTTTTGTTGCTGATCTTCTGAATAATTCTTTTGTTTTCAGTTTCATTTAGTTCTGCTCTAAATTTGGTTATTTCTTTTCTTCTGCTGGGTTTAGGAGTAGCTTGTTCTTCCTTTTTCAGTTGCTTGAGATGGCCCATTAGGTTGCTGACTTGCTGTCTTTCTGTTTTTTTGATGAAGGCATCTAATGCTATAAATTTCCTTCTAAGACTGCCTTTGCAGACTGCAGGGTTTGATAGTTTGTGTCTTCATTATTTTGTCCTACGAATCTAATGATCTCCTTGATCTTATCTATGACCCAGCTTCATTCAGCATAAGGTTATTTAGTTTCCATGATTTTATTGGAGTATGAAGATTTCTGTTGCTGTTGAGTTTATCTTTTATCCCATTATGGCCTGAGAAGATACAGGGGATAATTTCTATTTTTTTGAATTTGTTAAGGTTAGCCTTGTGACCTAAGATATGATCAGTTTTGCAAAATAATCTGTGAGCTGATGAGAAAAATGTATATTCAGTTTTGTTAGGATAAAATGTTCTATAAATGTCCGTTAAGTCCTTTTGTTGTAGGGTCTTGTTTAAGTCCATTATTTCTTTGTGTAGTTTCTGCTTGGAGGATCTGTCCAGTACTAAAGACTCTTTAAAACTAGATGCATATATAGTATTTGGTATTGCAAGTATGGTCTATGACATCAACCTTGTGCATAAATTTTAATCATTATATTAGATCATAACACTTAATCTGTTCATACACAATGGCAGGTAATTGGGGGGTCATAATTTTAAAGAGCTTTTGAAAAGACCTCTAAGATGGTGAGTTTAAAAATTAGTTCTCCTACATATCTATCTCAAACTTTGCTATAGTGCAGTCAGTAGTGGTCAGCAGACCATTGATGTGGGGAATTTGAAGTTTTGATTTCTAATACTTGGCTCTTTGGCAAAGTTCATATATTTGGCAGACTTTCAGTGGTGGGACAGCTCTACCCTCAGTTCAATTTCCAATGACTGAGGAAAGGAAGTTAGTTGTTCAAGCTGTCTGATATTTTGGGGACCAAAATTAATAGTAATCCTAGAAGTGGAGTTTGAAGATTATTTTGAGCAAAGGAAATGAGATATAGTGCAAACATCACTTACTCAAGGTGGTAACTTTAATAAGCAATACTCATTTGAATATATATATGAGACACTCAGTCATTCCTCATTTATACCTATTTGTGATAATATTTATTCATAATGTCATTCATTCATATTTACTGAGTATCTATATTGTGCCAACCACTCCTCTAGGTGCCAAGATAAAATGGGGAACAAAACAAAATGGGCACAAATCCTTCCTTACAAACTTTATATTCTAATGTAACAGAAGTGATCTTATGATTCTGAGTACCTCACTTGTAAAAATATAATAAATAGTAACTTATGTCTTGGCTGCTTAAAGGTTATTATTTGTAGCTCATAGATCTTTGATTCAATTCATTACAATTTAGATCTCTTTTGACAAAAGAACCAGTGGTAAATATTAATATATGGTATGACTGTTATTTGTTTTCTGAATTTTTTCATAATTTTAAATAAGTAAAAGAAGGAATCTTAGATTTCTCTGATACCAGACAGACATGTAGTAAAAACAGTTAATTGGTCCTTAGATTCTTTTGACAATTCATTATTTAGAATGCTTGGTAGATAAGTCTTAATTAATCATTTTGAAAAAGTACTCTCAGTTGAAGTCATTCCAAACAGATTTGGATAATGAAACTCTTGTATAGTCAAATCATATCCTTTCTTAATAATGTACAATATTTATTAGCTAATAAACTTGCATTAGGGTTAGTATTCAGTTAGTATCTTATGAACTGATAATTCTTTCAATGAGAAGAATAATTCTGAGCATTAAAAAAATATTTGTACTTAGACATAAAATAATTGATTTCAGACTCTGAAGGGGGTGCACAGGACAAAGACATAGGTTTAATAAACTGCCAAAAAATAGGGTGGTTTTCATCAGTCCATTGTCCAGGGTTAAAAAATAGTAGAAAAAGATAAGCATATGTGATGGAGTAACATTTGTTATCCTTTTTCCTCTTTTTATATTGTATTTACTTTTACATTAAGACATGTTGATGAGAGATTTTTAGTTCAGGAAGTGGGTTGAAATGACAATTATAAATGTTAGGGCTGAATTGTGTGCACATTCACAACTGCTCTCCCAATTCATGTATTGAAGTCCTAATCCCCAAATATGGCAGTTTTTGGAGAGAAAGCCATTGAAAATGTAATTAAGATTGAAATGAGACCACATGGGCTAGCCTTAATACAGTACTGGTGTCCTTATAAGAGAAGGAGATTAGGACACAGATCCACACAGAGGGAAGGCCCAGGGCGAACATGCCTGTCTGCATGCTAAGTAGAGAGGCCTCTCAAGAGACCAACCATGCCAACTCCTCACCTCTAACTTCTAGGTTCCCAAAGTGTGAGAAATTTATGTTAGTTAAGCCACCCAATCTGTGGTACTTTGTTTTGGCAGCCCTAACAAATACAAGCAATTAATAACTTTTTAAAAAGAGTTTGTGACTAGTTTCGGGATTGCACATTTTTTAATTTAAATTGGCACCCAAATGTACCTATTTTTGTCTTATTTTGCCTTCATGGTTTTCAGGCTAGCAATATATATTTTCTTGATAGTCACAGGGTGGTTTTTCTGAAGATCCTCTTACTGTACTTGATGGCTTGCTCAATGAAATCTGCTGAAGTTCTTTTGAATGTTTTCTGTTTTGTCTTCAAAAGTAAAATTGTATTTGAAATTTAGACCAGTTAGATTGCATTACAACATTAAACATGTTTTGGACTTTTTGTCATCACCACCACCTCCTGAATCTTCAGCAGCTAGTAAAATCAAGAAAAGCAATATTATTAGAAGTCAGTGGATATATAGTGTTTTTATTCTCTCTCATCTTAGTATCAGCTTTATAGACTAAATTAGTAAAAATACTAAAGATTTGACCATTTTAAAACTTGAATTCATATTCAGAATTGGTCCATTTAAAAAAATAGCATCTGATAAATGGTTAGCCAAGTTAACATCTTAGTTTCTGAGACTATACAATCTGGGGATCTGAACTTGATATACAATGCTTGATTTCTGGAAATATAAAACATTTTTAGTCCACAACGAATTCTCCATATAGAAGGAAAAAAAATGAGAAGTAAATTTTTATGCAAATAAAGTGTAGATCCAAATCCAATATACTGGATACTCAAAGGAAAATGGCAAGAGCTAAGTAAAGGAGTTGATATTCTCTTCATTGTAACATTGAGATAAAGGTTAAATTTAATAGTACTAAGCAATGCCTTTGCCTTTCATTTGCTCAGTAAAATTCAGTTTTTTTGTCATTGTGAAAAGTAAATTGATCTTACCACTTTTCCTGTGTAGATCCTTCTAGAGACTTTGAAAGGCTAAAATCTATAAGCTGTCTCAGCCTTCCAAGTAGCTGGGACTCCAGGTGTACACCCCTACACCTAGGTAATTTTTAAAATTTGTTTCGTAGAGATGGGATCTGGCTATTTTTCCCAGGCTAGTCCTCAAACTTCTGGCCTCAAGCAACCTTTCTGCCTTGGCCTCCCCAAGTGCTTGGATTATAGTGTGAGCCTCTGTGCCTGGCTGATAGTGATTGTTTAATGTCTAAACTAACTTCTCCCACCAGTTGGTAAGTTCTTCAAGATAAGGACTCCATCTTTTCCCATGGCCTGCCTAACAGAGAACCTTATGCAAAATAGATACCTAATAAATACACAAGTGAATAGATACCAAGGAGTCAAAAACTCCTGTTTTTATTCTATTGAAGGATATCCTTAACTTAATTAAGAAACATACTTTCTTCCTCTATGAATTGCTTAGAATACCACTAAATGCAGTAGAACCATCTAAAAGAAATGTATCATTCAAAGCCATTCCACAGAGATGATTTCTTTGGTAAGCAATAATAATTTCTAACAAACCCTTGAGAGTGTTAAACTTTCAAGACAGATACTAGCGTTCTAATTTCAGGGTGGTGTTTGGGTCATTTGATGAATGAATAGGTGAGCCTATGCATTTTAACAGAGGCTTTTGGAAAATGTTAAGCTTGATACAGTGGCTTTAGAAGTAGAAATTTCATACCAGGAAAATTAGCACCATGTGGAGACGTTTGGGAACCAGGCAAAAGGATCTTGGAGTATCCTTTATGTCACCCTAGGTAGCTGTCCAGCCTTACCTTACATCCTTAAGGTGAAGATCTGTAAAAACATTTATGTAGAGAAGCTCAAAGAGGTTAAGCAAATTGCCCAGAGTCTCACAGGAATGTGTGAAGTTGGGACTAAAACTGCTTCTCACCTAACCTTAACCCCGCAGATTCTATGGTTTTCATATCATTCCTAAAAAATCCCTAGTGTTCCTCAGAAGTGCCTTAGGAGCCACTTTCTAGAGGGATGAAGAAACCTAGCTCCACTCTCTACAACAGCGGTTCTCAACCTGTGGATCGTGACCCCTTTTTAACAATTGAAAATAATTAGGAAGGTTGAGAACCACTGTGCTACAACAACTGGACCAGTCAATTCTATCTGGAGTTATACAGAAGATCTTATTTGGGGGGAAAAACTGAAAACTATAGCCAGGCGTTGTGGCGGGCACCTGTAGTCCCAACTACTCAGGAGGCTGAGGCAAAAGAATTGCCTAAGCCCAAGAGCTGGAGGTTGCTGTGAACTGTGACACCACAGCACTCTACTGAGGGTGACAAAGTAAGACTCTGTCTCAAAAAAACAAACAAACAAAAAACTGAAAACCACTAACCAATTCATTATATTATAGTTACTGGTCTGCACCAGGAAAACTAGTCATTTGCATTTATTCTTTATGCCTCTGTCATGTGACATTAAGCTCAGCCTGACTTCTGGCTACTTTATAGGGAGCAAAACCAGATTCCATCTAACCTTTTCCAATCATGTTTCCATCTTCCTGCTTTTTTACCTCCTCCTCAAGTGCCTTGATCTTTGCATCATACTCATCGGCAAGAGATTTCCATTCCATTCTGTTATTCTGGAGACCATTCATCATAGGTGTGATTTCTCTGTGAAACCGTGAGAACTCCTAGAGAGAATTTGAGGTCAGAAACTACTGACATAATACAAGTGATTTTCAGTATCTTTCATAAGTGGAGGAGGAGCTACAAGGAATTGTTAACAGTGCTCAGAGCTGCTAGCTGAGCTTAACTCAGTGCCTTAGAAGCGTGGTTTTGAAAAGATGGGTACTATTGCTCACATCTGAGTTCTCTCATCTTTTATTCCACCCCTGAATGACATTAGGAGAAAACCTCAAACTACTTTGGAGTGGCTTTAATGGCTCTAATGGCTTTCCATGTGGGTAACTTTGGAGTGGCTTTAAAAGCTCTAATGGCTTTCCATGTGAGTTATTTTGATTATAGTTTGAAATAAAATTCTTATCCAAATGTTTACATGTTTCATTCAAATAATTTGTTTAGTTACCTTATATACAAAAGTACAGACGAAGTCAATAAATCCAACTTGAAGTTTAGGCAGTTCATCTTTTTTGTTCCTGTCCATCATAGGCTAGAAAGAGAAAAATCCTTTTAAGATAGGTTTCTAAGATTTAGTGAACAAAATAGACTGATTTGTACTGATAATTTTCACAAGTGATGCATTTTTATGTCAGGGTCTTTACAATAGGTTGTTGCTGCAGCACTGTTCTCTCCAGATCTCCTTGTTCCCAAAATTCATTTGCAACCAGAAGTGCTACCTGCAAATGAGAAAGGCTTGGTTCACTAAATCCACTTATTAATAGAGAAATTGCATTTTGTTAGTACAAGTGACATTTGAGGATAGAGTTTATAATGTTTGAGGTGTCATCAAACCATATGCTCTTACTTAGAAGATGTCATTTTCAGACTACAATGATATGGGAAAGGGGAAGTTTTTATTTCTACTTCAATGTTCTAGACTTTTTCTGAGAGACTATCTCCTATTTGCAATTGCTACCATACCTCACCAAGAAGGAAGAAAAGAGGGAAAATATTTAATTCTATTAAATGTGCTTCAAGCTCTAACACTTCCAGAGTTTTCTTCTGCCTTTCTTGTTAGCATCTAGCATACATCTGTGTATGTACTTACACACACATACAGAAATTAATCTATAACTTACTTGAATACAGTATGAGGATATTCAAGGGTTAATTTTATCATTAAAAAACCCCAATCTGTCAAGCTCATTGAGTACCTGCCTTGCGTTGGCATGAGCCACATTTGCCAAGAGGAACAAGATATGGATTTTCTTTAAAATTCTTACAGACTAGTGAAGACAGTCACATAGATAATGTGGTGAGTGCTATAATAACAGTGTAAGTGCTGTGGATCGAGGAGAAGGGAGTAAAGTTTCATGAAGGAGGGAGGTGACATTGATGCTGTGTCTTCAAGAATAAAAAGGAGTTTGCCAGTTAAAGAAGAGGGGAAGATTATGTGCAGAGACAAAATTGAATATCCAGAGCTTACATGAGTAGGAGCTTAGGACATAAGGCAGTGACATGGGACAGAGAAGTGGGGAATGATCCTGAGAGTGTGAGTTAAGGATAGGCAGTGACAGGCCATGTAAACTTTGCTGGAACCTTGAACTTGATTTCCTAGGCTGAGGTTTCTATTCCTAGAGCCTCAGCTTCCTCTGTAGTGCCCAGGGGTCCCAGTGGTAGAGACCAGGAGAGATCAAAGTAGAAGTAGCTTTGCTTCTTTCACTTTTATAAAGTGATCTTTGCACAAGTTTTATGCAGGAGAAAAATGGACTTTAAAATTTTAAAAAAGGTTGGAAACCTCTGGTAATGGAGAGTTTAGAAGATTTTTAAGCTGTGGAGTGGCTGAGTAGAGCTCTATTTATAATCAATCGTCTCAGTAATTCAGTGAGAGGGTCAGTTAGGAAGCTGCCACCATAGTTCTAACAATTCCAGATAAAAAGATTAACTGAGGCAGTAAGAAAGTGATAGAAATCATTTGAAATGGGTGAGATAAGCTCAAGCAAGACCCCATGTTTCTAGCTTGGGTGACTGCATGAAGAATAGGAGGAAGAGCAGTGTGTTAATGAGGAAGGAGAGGAAGGGCTTGGTTTGAGACTGATGGTGATGGCATTGAGGACACTCTGCCCCCCACCTTTGTTTCAAAGTTTCTTCTATTTTCTTTATTGAAGAGAAGTCTCTTGAATAGGCAGCCTAATCAAGAGACCCGTTGTCTTACTGATGATTGTGATTTGTCAGAATAGAATTCTGAGGTTGCCAGGGAGCTTTACATGGACTCTACATGGAACCTAGACAGCACCTGAAGTGTGACAGAAAAGACAACAGAACTGGACTCGCCTGACTTTGTACTTCCCAGGGCTTGGTTATAGCAGACAAGTCACATGCAGTCATCATCATTGCCCTTAGGAAGGAAACAAATACTTTTAAAATAGAAAGACAAAAAAAATAAGTAGCTTTTGCCAAGAAGGAAAGGAAGTTTTGACTACCCACATGATGATCTCTTTTTTGATTGGATCAATGGTTACATATTTGATGGCCTGCTCTTCAGTTTCCATTTGTTCACAGGCATCAACAATTTTTTGAAACATCGTTCTCTTCCTAGAAAAGATACAGAGGTGCAATCATTTTAGCAGAGGAAGGCAGAGAAAAAGTATAAATACATGCTTTTCAGATTTCATGTTCCCACTTTGCATGGAGATGTCCACATTGCACAGTTCGCAGGGCTGCTTATAAGAACAGAGAGTGGCTGTGTAATTTTAGCATAGAAAGGGCTTAAGATGGAAAAAGCACAAAACATGGGGGGGAGAGAAAAAGATAAATACATTAAGACCAAAAGTCATCATACATTTGATAAAAGGGACCATACATAAACACAGGCTGTGTTAAGGTATAGCAACACATAAAACTAACAAAAATTAGACCCCAAAACATACAGCATAAAATTAAAGACATGTAAACACTACATTTCCATTGTATTCCATTGTACGTTAGAGAAATTTCCATTGTATTTCCATTGTATAGAGTATTTCCATTGTACGTTAGAGAAATTCTCATGTATGTACAAGGGCATACAATGTCTCATTGCAGGCAACGATGAAAAATTAGGAAAGATCTAAACATCCATGAATAGAGGAATAGGTAAATAAGTTATGATATATGCATATATGTATATATGTTCTTTAGCTAAGAAACATGATTGGAACGACATTTATCATCAGTGATAAATCTTTAAACCAATGCTGCATGAATAAAGCACGTTGCAGGAAGATATGTACAGACAGTATGATACCATTTATGGAAAATTTTAGAACACACTTTACCATATAAAAACACAGATGGAAAACATGAATACACATCAACATCATACGTGGATCTTTAAGAGCAAAGGGAATAGATTTTCATGGCAGAGAAGGGGTAGGATGCCTTGATTGCATGGCTAATATTTTTTCTCCTTAAAAAACAAAATCTGAGGCAAAAAATTTAGCATGTGTAGCTATGGATATTTGGATATTGATTGTTATTCTAAGTATTTGTCTTCACATTTGAACTAGTTGTTAATTAAATTTTTAACTAAGAAGAATCAGAAAGGGATAAATTGACAACCCAAGTCACTGATATTTGGATCCTGTAACTAGTTCACCTTGCTCTAATTCATTTTTACCAAACAACTTCGTAGCTCACTTACAGAAAATATGAAGATTTTGAAGAGTATCTGGTCTCCATGGCAATATTACTATTGTAAATAGGCTGTCATTCTACTACAGATAACTTCAGTTCATAAGTTTGGGTAATGTCTCTCAGGATCATCAAAACTGATCAGCTTCTCTGATGGGATCAAATTTCTGAACTGGAAACAGATTCTGCACCATGGTGAATTCATCAGGACAAGGACCTACCTTGTGAGGTCTTTTGGTAACTTTTCTGGCAATGCACAAACTTGACTGCCTATTCTTCAAATTAACCTTCTTTACATAATAAACTGCTTATCATTAGGAGTTTACACTTTAAAAATATAATTGCAGATGTCTAGTAAATTTACTGTCAGGCATGTATCTTGAGGATATTCTGACTGATAATCCGAGAGTGGATGCCTGCTGGCAGGTGCACACGCACGTGTGTGAACAAATTCCATTCAACTTTAATGCCGATTGTAACTACAGGCAATCTATGGAAGCAGGGGATAAAGACAGGCACTCTGTTGTGTGGAGTTATATACTTACTTGAAATATAAAGCCAGGTCAGTTGCTATTATTGCAACCTCAAACAAATGAATAACTGTTTCAAACTGCCGCTTATTTAGGTTCTGAAAGATGTTTAAACTCTGTAAGATGAAAATTCACAATAGGGAACAATCATTACTTTATCCTTTGGTTGAACAAAACAAACTATGCTTAACAAGAAGAAAATCTAGGTTTTCTAACACTTTTTTCTTGCTTTCAGTTCTTGTTGTGTGGACTAAGTGCACCCCTCTACTAAACTTCGAGTAAAAGAATTTAATTAAAACTATAGAAATACACATTGTTGGCAAATATTTATGTAATCAATGAGTAAGTTTTGGGGAGTAAATAAGTGTTTTCTTCCAGGACTATTAAAACATAACAATAGATTTAAAAATTTGCTTTTATTAATTCAGTTTTAATAAAGACTTTCTGGGAGATGTCCAATTGTTAGACGAGTGATATTATCTACCATGTCATTCTCAGAGTGATGGGAAACTCTTGGTCTTTCAGAAAGTGCAAGTTATCCTAGTATCCGTATATGTAGGAAAAGGTAATGAAATCCTTCCCCGTTAATCTTAAAATGTTTTCTTGCAATTATATTTTACAAAGACTTAATCAGACCTTTCTTCAAAGAGTACCTCATTAATCTCTTCACATATGAATCAGCTTCATTTCATAGTAATCTAGAAAACAAGGGTATCAAGATAGGGCTGTTTTTTTAAAGCCTCAATACCCCTAGTAGACCTTTTTAGTAATACTAGCCAAAAGACAGATATTTATTAGTTTTGCCAAATGAAGTTGATGTTATACGCAGAAAAATTTCACCAGAAAGAAAAAGGAGATAGTCCATTAACCTAGATAGAGAGAACGTAATGTAGAAAGGAATCCTGGACTGAGAATCTCCTCACTACAAACCACAGCACAGAGAGGTTAAATAACTTGCTCAGTCAAACAGCTAGCTCATGACAGAGCTGGTAGCTACAGCCCAGCTGCAGATTCTGTGCTCTGCATCTCTGCACAGCACTCCCTCTCAACAAGGAACTCATGTTCAGTTCCTCACTTCCCCACTTGGGTAGTGATACAAGCCTGGACACTTAACATCTGTGAGTAAATGGTCTCTCGGAAAGTTTTGAGACAGACTGTGTGATGTGGTCCATATTCCACTTCTAAGAAACACAGTTGGCAGAGTCCTTTCTGATTCACCCGTGTCAGTTTCAGCTTGCTTAGCTTATAGGTGTTGCTAGGAGGGCTTCATTTGTTTTTGTCCACACGGATTTTACATTTCTTGATTTTTGTGTATCTCAAAACTGTCGTAATGACCGACTTTGTTTTCTCAAATGGGGATGATGAGAGCTGCCCTGCCTAACTACCTAACACTTGGTCTATGCTCAAAAGATATTTGTGGAGTGTTGACTCAGATAAAGTAATAGCTGGAAATGCATTTAAAAATTGCAAATTGCTATAAAATTTATTGTTATAGTCATTATTATTGTTATGTAAAGTTTGAGGCTGGCTCCAGGTTAAAATAGAATTGCGAACCCAAGACCAAATATAACTCTCAGTCATTTCAGGAGACTGAAATATTAGAAAACAGTAATTGGAAAAGAACTCAAGTTTTAGACACTATACCATTCATTACATAAACCTTCACTTAAGTTGTCTTTTTATAACATCCTCTAGAACAAGAAAAATGGCCCTTTATAAAGCACATGTAAGTAAGAAAACATAATGATCCATTTTATTAAAATACTGAGTTCATCATAGCAACTACAGTTAACTTTAATTGATAGAATGAAGCAATAGCTGTTGAGCATTCCAAATAACAATAAACAAAAAGAAAGATAATCTGGATCAAAATGCATTTCTTGGGACATTCCGCAGAAGCCTGTTGGTGTCAATCCAGAATCCCTGAACCAAATCTTCTAGATACAAGTTATTTCCCACCTGGTCAGGATTGGCCAGGGAGGAGAAAAGTAAGTGGGACATTTGTCATTTTAATCCCACTTAACCTGCCTCTGACTTTGGTACAATGGCCTTCCTTTTCTGCTGGTAGGGATCCAGTGGCATATTGACATCAGAGAATCATTGCCTTTCTTTACTCACTGATGAACATCCCTATGTTCCCAAAGTAACATGTATTATGCAATTTGGACCTATTCTTTGCAGACTCAATAATATTTAAAACAAAGCCGAGCTTAATTGCTATACAAGGAAAAAATGTAAAAAGGGAGCCGGTAATATCTGAGATTGCCTTCAACTTTTAGACGAATTAATAGTTATAGCACACGAAATCATTTTTAAAAGCTCCAAACAGACTGATGAATTCAAGGAAATACCACTTAGGACAGATACTTCCTGGTATCTACCAAGTGTCAGACTCTATAAATCAATATTTATCACACCAGTTATTTTAGTGCATGTTGGTTAATTTGTCAATCTGGACATCTGTTGCTATTTGATAGCACATATGCATGTGAAAGAAAAAGCTATATAAAAAGAGATATATAGAAATAAATCTGACTAATGCTATTATACTTAATTTGTCATACATTTTTCCAATCCAAAAGAATGAAACAGGTGTATTAAAATTTACAGATGATCTAAAGTTCTTTTACTTTACAAAATGTATCAATACTGGAAAATTGATATAATTAAAAGAGTTTATATTCAAATTTTCCATACTGCTTCCATTGTAAATAGTTTGACATACTTGAATTTTATTTATTATTTATTTATTTTATTTTTTTGAGACAGAGTTTCACTTTGTTACCCTTGGTAGAAGGCCATGGCATCACAACTCACAGCAACCTCAAACTCCTGGGCTCAAGTGATCTCTTGCCTCAGCTTCCCGAGTAGCTGGTACTATAGGCGCTCACCACAACATCTGGCTAGTCTTAGAGATGGGGTCTTGCTCTTGCTCAGGCTGGTCTTGAACTGTGAGCTCAGGCAATCCACCTACCTCAGCCTCCCAGAGTGCTGGGATTACAGGTGTGAGCCACCATGCTCGGCCATCTAAAAACATGCACAAATCTCTGAGTTTAAACCTTTTTTTTTGAGACAGTGCCTAAAGCTGTCACCCTGGATAGAGTGCTGTGGCATCACAGCTCACAGCAACCTCCAATTCCTGGGCTCAAGCGAGTATCCTGCCTCTACCTCCCAAGTAGCTGGGACTGCAGGCGCCTGCCACAACACCTGGCCATGTTTTGGTTGCAGCCATCATTGTTGTTTGTCAGGCCTGGGCTGGATTTGAACCCGCCAGCTCAGGTGTACGTGGCTGGCGCTTTAGCCTGCTGAGCCACAAGTGCTGAGCCTTTTTTTTTTTTTTTTTTTTGAGACAGAGCCTCACTCTGTCATTTAGACTAGAGTGCAATGGCCTCAGCCTACCTCACAACATCAAACTCTTGGGCTGGGAATATAGGCACCTGCTACAATGCCTGCCTAAATTTTCTGTTTTAAATAGAGATGGGAATCTTGCTTTTGCTCAGGCTGGTCTTGAACTCCTGAGCTCATGGAATCCTCCCGCCTCAGCCTCCCAGAGTGCTAGGATTACAGGTATGCATCACCATGCCCTGACTCAAAACTCTAAATTCTTTATATTTTCTTTTTTTCCTACCTGAGTTTCTTAAAAAACTTCTAATTTGTTTCTTCTTAAGTTATGCATATAGAATCATATTTTTAAAATCCTAGTTCTGTTTTTGTATTGGTTACTAAAAGAGCTATTGATTAAATTTGTAGCCCACGTCTGAAAATGTTTGTGTTATTACATGTACTTTGGGTATGTATGGCTTTTACCATGCTCTATCTCATTTTTCTTATTTTTCCATTAGCCCTCATTTTATTTTTCTTTAATGTTATATGTATTTTTGGAAGCGCCATTAAATCTTTTTTGGAACAAAGAGGGGCTTAAACATACACATGCACTCTCAGTTGGGCTTTTTGTTTGTTTAGTAAGTAAAACCAGACCCAGCGATCCTCTAATTAGAGCAAGAGGTCCCTGGATGTGAACAGCACAGAGGAGAAACAAGGATGCCCCCCTCCACGGCTTAGTTTGATGCCACTCAAACCACAGAGGGGGAGCTGATGAAGATTCTATGCTGATGTGCATTTGTATTAACTCCAGCTTCTCAGTCTCCTCAGAAGAGAAGGCCATGAGAAGTGAAGGAGGGAAGGCAGACAGCAATGGCCAGATCCTGATACAGAGAGCCTGGGAAGCCAAAATCGGAGGTGTGCCCCCAGACAAAAGAGATAAAGTGAGTAGAGCATTGGAGACTACAAATTGGAAACATTTCCCCAGCTCATTCCTGCTCTTCCCCCACAGTATTCTTCAGCAGACAGGAGCTCCATTCAAAGACGAGTAATCTTCAAAAGCCTAAAACCTCTGTGTAAATAGACCACAAGGACACAAAATAATCTGTAGACTCAGTGCAGTTCTAACCAAAATACCAACCAGTTTGTGTTTGTCCGTAAATTGACAAACTGATTCTAGAAGTCACCTATGCATAGAAATGCAAAGGGTTGATATGTATTGTATTCATTTACTTGGTGGAAGTTGGATTAAGAATAAACAATAGCTGAAATTATAGAGCAAAATGTAAATTTAATAAATATCAATAATGATAATAGGTAAATTATAAAACAGATGGAGACAGGACAAGTATGAATAAATTGCTTCATATTTAACAGCAAGGGATTAGATACTGTAAAGTTAACACATTAATTTCAAGATGTCAAACATTTAAATGCTCAGCTGTAGTTTTTCATAGTTGTGTGCCATTCATTGTAGAGGGCTCTTTAAACCTCCTGTACTAAAGACACCATTGTGTATTCTGCAATTACCCCATTTCAGAAATGTGCCTTTTGCTAAATTTAAATAAAATTAAATTTAATACCTTTTATTTAAGATAAATAGAATTCTACTCAGCAGTGAAAAGGAAGGAATCAGTGATAGACACAGCAATATAGAAAAAAATCTCAAAGTTATTTTTCTGCATGGAAGGAGGGAGCACAATAGATTACTTATTAGGGGATTGCATTTATATAAATTCTAGAAAATGCAAACTAATCCATAGCTACTGAAAACATTTCCCTGGTTGCCTAGGGCTGGGCTGGGCTGCCGATGGGTGTGAGCCATTCTTAGGATGATAGAAGTGTTGTGTTTCTTGATTGTGGTGGTGGTTTCCTGGGTATATGAAATGGGAAAAACACACAAAATTGTACACTCTAAAGAGATGTATTTATTATACATATAGTATACTTTTCAATGATGATTAAAAAGTATAACTCTGACTTACAAAAACGGGTTGGGTAGTGTGATCTCATTTTTCAAAAATTATTTCTCTCCATGCTGCCTATGTGGACTCACAGGTGACTGCAAGGAAGTTCATCAGATGTTAATGAAACGTCTTTTTAATATTTCTAGGTGGTAGGATTTAAAATGATTTTTTTAAAGATATTTTTCTCTGAAATGTTCCCTATTGTTTGATTTTTCGTAGTGGGCATACGTAATTGTTATAACAACTATTTAATATTAAGTCATTAATTTATAAAATATACATGAGTATGTAACAGTCCATTTGTTTTCCTGAGCATTGTGCTGAAAACATGACGCAGAGACAAGTGCCCCAGAAGAGAATGGAGCCCGGTTTCCCAGCCCTGATCCAGCTGGCCCCAGCGTGCTCAGCCGCTTTCACTCGCTCACAGAAAGAGTCTATTTTTATTCTCCCCTGACTATTAAAATGGCTATGAAATATGAATTCTGTATAGCACACCAAAACAGGTGCAAATGGCTTTACTTCATTCCGATTGGGGCTCTCAGGCAGGTTGAGGCCAGAGAAAGCACAGGCCGTTCTCGTCTTCAGTGCTGTAGCTGTGACACCCACAAGAGAACACTGCCAGCACACTCTGCCTCGCTGGTGGCTGTACACAGGGATTTCATTTCTTTTTCACTACTTCTTTGTATAAAATGAGGCAAGCTGATAGGGTTGGTATGAAAAAGTATGAATAAAATTTTCATATACTTTGCAAAGAGACGTTCTGATTACTAACAGTGTTCTATTAATTATACCAAGCAATTTATTTTGCTATTTTCTACAGTATATTTTAGTATTAAAATGTATACTCCTACATATTTGACTAACAAGGTTTCCGCCTATTCCTTCGGGTTAAAGGGCTGGTTTCTGGTTTAGAATATAGGCCGTTGTATTCCTCACAGCAGTGAATCCATCTCTATTGGAATATAAGGACATTTTGGTTCAAAGCCTCATGAAAAAGATTGGGATTTCAGTTCAGAGATTTCAGGCATATGAAAAACAAAATGTCTGAGATATACCCACACAAATACCTGAATTACTGGAATTAAAAAAAATTGAAATTTCTAATGCATATATTTTCTTTATAGAATAAAAATAAGAGAAATACATTATCTCCACAAAATATAAAAGGAGTATCTGATGGCTAAACATTTCTGGCTTTTTTCTTTCTTTCTTTCTTTTTTTTTTTTTAGTGTTCAATTTGATTGCTCATAAACAAGCTCTGTGAGACTGTATTGCCTAGTGACACTATTGACAAGGCTTTAAAAGTCTGCAATTAGCAGGTCGAATAGTATTGTAGAGAGGTTCTGGAAAAAATGGCATGGATTACTGAGATGCAATATCCCTTTTCAGAAAGAATAATCAGTCTTTATATAGCCATCAGAGCCAGTTCATAATGCAAAGTAAATAACATTAAAAAAATTAATCTGGAAAATCATAGCACTATCATGAATCATCAAATCCCAGAAGGAAAAACATTGAAGATCCTAGGAATCTTCCACTGTTAAGCATTTAGATATTTGGTTACAGTTTTTAAAACGTATCTTGCTTTAGTAAGTAAATGTATAATCTAGTAATCCATTATATTTGACATGACCTCACTATAGTAATCATAAACAGTGGGATGTGCAGAAAATTCTTACAGAAACCTAGTCTGATTCAAAATGTGGATTCTCAGGCCCCAACTCCAGAAAGCCTGGTCAGTAACGTGGGAATGGGGCTCGGCATCTGTGTTTTTCGCAGCCAACTTGCTCCTGCCCTGTGAAATTGATGACTTTGATGAGATTGGTCTGGGTGCCCAGATCGGAGAACCATCTAGAGCAGTGGTTCTCAACCTTCCTAACGCTGCGGCCCTTTAATACAGTTCCTGTGGGTTGCAACCCATAGGCTGAGAACCGCTGATAGAGTCTAGAGCCACATCAGGTTAGTGCTCCACCTCTGACATTGCAGAATTAGAAATGTCACAGCAGTTTTAAGATGGCAATGGTGCCGGGCACTGCATCACCCACAGATTGTTAAAACTACTCAAGCAGGTCCCCCCCTTTTTATGCCTGTCTGACAAGATTTTCCCACTTTGCTTATGAGCACCATCCTGGCTTTTTATTGCATGGAAGAATCTAGTAATCTCTCTTGCAAATATTTCTTCCTTGAACTTTTTGATAAAAAAAGAGCTTGAGCTTGAGCTTCCTTTCTTGAGCTTTTTAATAAAATATTATTATTGAAACTGACAGAAGCCTGCTCTCCAGAGGGCGTATGTGTCCTAATGAGCCTGTGATTCTAAATAAGTTCTGAGCTTGTGATTCTAAATAAGTTCTCTGCCTGTGGCAAAACAGTGTTCCACTCAATCTAATAATGATTTGTTTTAATCATTTTGGGTTTGGACCTTTCTTAACAAAGTGTAGATTCTATCTGCAACTTTTCCACACGTCCATATATCCCTTAACTAAAACTGATAAAGGGGAGAAGAATGACTGCCCCTTGTGGGAGGTTAGTAGTACTTAATCTGTGCAAATCAAAGTGAATTCCCGGGGCTCAAAGCCACTCATGTATAAAGCCATCTCTGATCCCACCCCTTGTCCCTGTCTCCATCCCCTGACCCCATCCCCTATTGCAGTCTTCATGTGAATGTGGTTTCTTCCTCTGGAACTCACAAAGCATGACTCAGTACCTCTCTGGTGGCAGTTGTCCCTTTCTGTCTCATAACTGATTCTCACCTATCTCCACTACCAAGGCCTGACTTTCTCAAAGGCGTGGACCGTGTTCTCCGTGTGTGCCCCATGAATGAATAGGCATCTACGTGAGCTTCAGGGTTCACAGAGTCCTTCACATCCACCATAAGCTTCTTCTTTTTTTCCTATCCCCACAGACCCAAAGAGATTCCATGACTTTCCTCGGCTCTTTCCACCGGTCTCAGCTACTTCCAACCTGGTGATTCAAAAGCTGCAATATAGCAGTTTCTATCAACTGACTTTGATAAAGGCACCCAGTGTCAATTACCGTAACTCAAGGCCACCCTTTTCCAAGTATTTTCTGTGGGTTAGTGCTTTGGGGCAGAACTTGTGAGGTGCCCTAAAGAGAGGCTCACATACCTCATCCTGCAGGAGAGTCTTACTGTACTCCAGGTGGTGCCTCTCCAAAATAGAAGACCCATGAAGCCTGGCTAATGGAGACGTGGACCTGGAGAAAAAGGACGGGCCATAATCTTAGCTGGTTAGAAAGTACACACAAGTCTGTACGACACAGGGTCTTTACTGTCTCAGGAGTTTTAACATCTCCCCTCTCCTTCCCCACCCAATATCTGCAAAGTGGTCAAAAACAACACATTGGAAATTTATTTTTAGATTTAGAAGAAGAGAATATGCTTTTTTTTTCAAAAACAACTAATTTGTTGAATGTAGAATTGACTGACATGTTTAAACTGGGAAGTTTGTTTCATTCCTTATGTCTAAAATCTTTAAGTTTCCTGGAGCTTATGGCGGTGGACTATGACATAAAACATGGAGCAATCTTGTGGAAGCTCATAGGTTATCCGCATAGAAAGTATTCATTAAGAATTTCCAGGCTGGGCGTGATGGCTCACGCCTGTAATCCTAGCACTTTAGGAGTCTGAGGCAAGTGAATCACTTGAGTTCAGGAGTTTAGACCAGCCTGAGCAACAGCAAGACCCCTGTTTCTACAAAAAATAGAAAAATTAGCTGGGTGGTGGTGCAGGACTGTAGTGGTGGTGGTGCAGGATTATAGTCCCAGCTACTTGGGAAGCTAAGGTAGGGGGATTGCTTGAGCCCAGAGGTTAGAGGTTGATAGCACTACCACTGCACTCTAGCCTGGGAGACAGAGCAAGACCTTGTCTCGGAAAAAAAAAAGAATTTCCAGGAACCAAGATGAAAATAACTATAAAGAAAGACTTTCATTCTTCCGAGGTGTTTCTTCATCCTGGGTATCAAATTCTCAGCTTGGTCTCTAACACACAATAGGTGTTCAACAAGTGTTTGCTCCTTTGGAACTGAATTGGCTAATACACAACTGATCAGGGAGGAGGAAGAGAACTTCAATGACTGTCAGGGGACTGATGCTCAAGTGGATAGAATGTCCAGCATGAGCTGGAACCTATCGAGATGAAGATGTCTCAAAGCCTGGGTGGCCATCTTACTTTTAAGACAAAGTCCAATAGGCCAGAATAGCTAAAGACCAGAGTCACTGCTTACAAGGTACATTTCATCCATCAAATACACTTTTCTTGAGCACCTACTAGGTAGGTTTCATGTACATAATTTCATTTGATTCTCATAATTTTGAGAAGTAGAGATATCCATTTCATAGCAAAGAAACTGAATCTCAAAAAGACCAACTTTCCCAAGATCCCTCAACCAGGAAGTAGTTGGTCTCACCCACCCAGACTCAAAAGCCTGTTCTCCCTAACACTTCCCTGCCTCTGGAGAGGGTAGGTGGTGTGTCAGAAATGAGGATGAAGTGTGGCCGAGGCAGACTGAGTATCTTAAAAATCATTTTCAGGGAGCTGGGCTGGCTATGAGTATTGCTGGTGAATTCTGAAGAGTGCCAATGACTTAATTATAACAATTATAATAACAATTCCTACTACTTATTAAATGCCAACAGCCTGTATCAGATCCTAGCCCTCTGGGAGGCCAAGGTGGTGGATTGCCTGAGCTCAGGAGTTCAAGATCAGCCTGAGCAAGAGTGAGACTCCATCTCCAAAAATAGCCAGGCATTGTGGCCGGTGCCTGTAGTCCCAGCTACTTGGGAGGCTGAGGCAAGAGGATCTCTTGAGCGCAAGAGTTTGAAGTTGCTATAAGCTATGATGCCATGGCACTCTACCAAGGGTGACAAAGTGAGACTCTGTCAAAAAAAAAAAAAAAAAAGAAAGAAAGAAAGAAAGAAAATTTAGATAACTTACAAACCTAGTAAATCCAAATCTGTCTGAGCTCAGAGCCTGCATCCTTCTTATCGCTCTTTCTTTGAGGGGCAAGAGAAGACAACAGCATCAGTGCTAAGTTGCAAGATCAGCTGAAGAAGAATTCACAGAAGCAAGAGGACCAGGGAAGTGAAGAGAAGCGAGTCCCAGAACAGTGTTCGCTGGCTTGAGTGGAATATTCCACGGCTGTGCACAAGCATAGCCTGCGACTAATGCACTTTAATACATGAATCCAACACTCTGATTAAGCCAGGTTGAAAGGAGAAAGACTGAAGGTGCATACAAATGAGGCGGGGGTACATTTGCGAATAGAAACAGAAAGGAAAGGGCATGTACACCTAGGGAGAAAGAGCAGAAGTTACCACGAGGGCAGAAGCTCAGGAGGGAACAGGATGTGGTCAGAACGTGGCCCTAAGATCCCTAAATGTGACCAAGAGGAATTCACTGGGCTGAGGGGCAGGAAAAGCTTCCTCGGCACTCCTAGGCCCCTTCACACACCCAGCAGCACACGTCAAGGTGGCACATGTGTTCACTTACTTCATCTGGTACAAATTATTGGTGCCTCTGTGGTCGATGTCATGACAGAAGGCAGCAGCGAGCATGGCAAAGGCTTCAAGATCCGTGTAGTATTTCTTTAGTCTTCCTGTCTAAAATAAAAGATGTACGTGTGTGTGTGTGTGTGTGTACACAGCACACATCTGTATGTCCTTGGATTGACACCCCTCCGCACCAAGTGCAGCCAGGCCTGCCTCGCTAGACCGCAGAACCACCTCGTTCTTAGAGCAGGTTGGCTTTATTTCTTCTGAATATTGTGACATCCTGGGCAATTACAAAACCTAGCAGGTGACTGAATTTTCCTCTAAGAAGGTAAGCATGAGAGTGTCTGAGTGATAATCCAGCCTGGTGCTCGGGGATGTCGTGTTCCCAGGGATCAGCTGCAAGGGGGTTGTGCCCAGGAATTTGAAAAATCACTGATCTAACACGATGGGCACATCCGTCCCTCACCACGCTGGAGGGGAAATTGCAGGTTTATAAGGATTTGTGGCGCTCTGCACCTACCGTCAGCAAAGTAAACATGGTCTGCCCCACGTTGAACCCGTGGCGCCAGTTGTGGTAGGTGACGGCGCGGTACCCTTTCCTCACCGTGTACATCCACCTGGTGAGAACCTGTTTCCGACAGGAGACAACGCCGTTCAGACTTTGGAATCGAATTCCAAGGGTTAGAAGGTCTGTGTGACAATCTTATCTAAAAAGGTCTGTTGGTCTTGAGCTGATGTGTTTACAAGGTTAATAATAATTTAAAATTCAAACGAAGTCAATCTTTTGAGCCACAGAAAAACAGGCATGAAGTCGAGCAACAGAATCACACGGTATTCTAAATGAAATGCGATCTGACCTCCACGGGTACTTTGAATTTTTCCACTGCATTTATTTCAAAAAACAGTCGCAGTCCACACTGAATCAGTCCCTGCTCCGTAAGGGGGAAGTCGCTGAAGCGGAACTCATACAGCTCTACCGCCGTGGGGTCCGGCAAGTCCTCCTCCTGTTGAAATAAGGTTGGATTGTTTCTGATTACACTCGTCTCTCTGCTTTTATTCTCCCATATCGAACTTTGGGTGTAAAACAAAATTACAAAAAAAATACCATGTGCAATTCACGGAGCTGCTGTGTGCCAGGCACAGGGACAGTTTGCATGGATAGTCCCCTCCACACATTCACACGATTATCCCCATTTTACAGGTGCTGAAACTGACTCTCAGCTATAAAAAACTTTCTAAGTAATGAAAATCCAAGTTCATCCCAAATCCAACTCCGGTAGCTGTTTTCTTTCTACGGTGTGAAATAAATTGTTTAGCTACAACAGCCTTGCTTAGTTTCAACACTCAACTTCTTTTTTCCTATTCAAGGAATATTCAGTAAACAGGTGGCCGCTGAACCCAGTTCTCTGTATTTGCTTTAGTTGATGTGCTCTGTGATCATTTCCCGTGGACTGTGAACTCCACAGGGCAGAGATCATGTAGTGCTTTGCTGCCATATCCCACAGCCCACAATGCCTGTCCCATGAAGGTGTTCAGGAAATGTGTGTTGAGGGAAACATTTCGTTGTATGATATACTTGCAGTGGATAGGTACACTTGCAGACGTTTCATTTAATTCACATCTGGTTAGGATTTAGGAAGGTGTGAAAAACCAATGAGCTGAGCACATGACTTGAAAAATAAAAAAATATGGCTCTTGTCCTTATGGAACTTAATTTATTAAAGTGGTTATAAAATATAGACCAGTGAAAGGTGCGAGCATAGAATAATCAGAGCACACAGAATTTAGTGCTCAGTGCTAAGGAAGAAACGGAATGCCCAAGGAAAGGCTGGGGAATTTAAGCGAGGAGAGATTCTGGAGGGGCAAGTATGATGGTTCTGTGAGGGAAGACAAAGCAGCAAGAGGTAAGAGCTGGCAACACGGGTCTACCAGGTGGACCTGCAGGAGCAATGCAGTTCAAAGGGCATTTACTGAGGGTGAGGTATGTCCTTGATTCCGTGCTAAGGAGGGCACAAAAGAAGGGAAAACAGGATGCAGCTGCTAATGACAGTTACATGTGCTATTATTTTAATTCAATCAGATGCAATTCAAGCCTTTAAAATTAAAGGTCCAGGAGTCTTGGTAAATATTGTAGGATTTTATGGGATTCCAGAAGAGCCACACTCTAGAAATAAGGACTCTACCCTAGTAGTAAGGGCAAAACGCAAAAAGATCATCCACCTCTAAAAAAAAAGCTAAAATCAACTCTCCTCATCTGCCAGAAGAAATATCTGGCCTTCTTACAGAATGACAGTATTACTCAGGGTCCCTACAAGGTTTTATCTACAATGTCTGGCTTTTAATTTTAAAAATCCTGGATCAAATGATTGAAAGCTAAATGTAAAAATAGTAGAACTAGATGAATAGGCAAGTCAGGTATTGAGTACTTTAAAATAATTAGAATCAATAATTTTTTTAAAATACATGGAAAGATAGTCAAAGCAAATAAAATGATGGAAAGTTTGAACAGAAAGTTGGAACTTTTAAAGAAAAAAATGAAATGTACATTCTAGAACTGAAAAAGAACATCTTTGAAGTTAAGAACTTACTAAGTGAATTTAACAATGACCTGGACACATTAAAAGACAGAAGTAGTAGACTGGAAGAGAAGTTAATTTCAACCAGAAGTGATAGGGCTGGCCTAATAGTGACACTAGAAAAAATGAATTTCTTCAGACTCTGGAAGAAAAGCTATAAAGGGCAGATGGTGAGTGTGTCTAGGAGGGTCCATGTTCCACTGTAACTCTGCCATGTCCTCTGGAGTGCCCATGGTGCAATGCAAATCTACAAAGCCATGATAGCTCTGTGCCTGGAACCCCGTGTGCAGCAGGCCTGCTTAGCTGTGATGCTAACTTATCTGCGTGCATTGGATTCTAAGGGATGAAGATGAAGAAGACCAGGGGAATCAGGAGATCAATTTTTGGGAGGTATCTTCTTTCTTTTTTTAATTCATTATTATTATTTTTTGAGAGAGTCTCCCTTTGTCTCCTGGGTAGAGTGCCATGGCATCATACCTCACTGCAACCTCAAACTCCTGAGCTCAAGAAACCTTCTGACTTCAGCCTCCTGAGTAGCTGGGACTACAAGTGCCCGCCATGATGCCTGGCTAATTTTTCTATTTTTTTTTTCCTTTTCTTTTTTTTTTCAGTAGTAGAGAAGGGATCTCACTTAGGTCTAGAACACCTGAGGCCAGGAAATCCACTCACCTTCCCCTCCCAAAGTGCTAGGATTCCAGGCATGAGCGACCATGCCTGGCCTCTTCTTTCTTTTTAGTCTTGAAAGATGTTAGGGAAGAGGAAACAATATTTACTTGAGGAACAAGAAAGCGTGCCCTAATGTATTTTATTCAAAAGGCACTAAGGATAAAAGGAAAGCACTTACCAAAATCTTGACAAGTTGTTTTTCTTCACAGTCTTCAATTATATCTATATTTAGCTTCTCTTTAAATTTCTAAAATGTAAAAACAATGGAGGTGTGAAGTCCTATGAAGGTGATTTCTATCTGATCCTCTACTGTTAGAATCAGTTAAGTAATATTTAACACATGCTCCGATAAGTTCTATGACACAGATGCATTCTGGATACAAAGAAGACTGATAGCACTGATGATGAAGAGTTTTTTCCAAGAAATAATCTAATGTAATTGGTTTTTTATTTCCCCCAAAGGCAACAGTGGCTGCATTTTGAAAAGAAGACAGAAAGGGAGGAAGGAAGGGAGGGCGGGAGGGAAGGAAGAAAAGAAAGAGAGAGAGAAAAACAAGTAGCTTACATTTCTTTTGTGTTTTATTCATTTTTTGTTATTTATTTATTTTTTTCACTCTATTGCCTAGGGTAAGGTACTATGGCCTCAGCCTAGCTCATAGCAACCTCATGGGCTCAAGCAATCATCCTGCTTCTTGCCTGGTTAATTTTTCTATTTTTAGTAGAGACAGGGTCTCGCTTTTGCTCAAGCTGGTCTCAAATTCCTGAACTCAAGGGATCTTCCCATCTCAACTTCCCAGAGTGCTAGGCTTATGCATGTGAGCCACAGTGCCTCACCCCGCATTTGTTTTCCTGTTAGCTTATAGCAATTTCTTTCATTCCTCTCGGACCTTCTCATGTTTAACATCACAAACTCTCAAACTGAATTTCTCTGAACTCTCAAACCACTTAGCGAAAGTAAAAACCAAAACAAACAAAGAAACCTCACTCCAGTAAAACTAAACCTACGCACACTGGGGAAATAAAAAGAATAGAGATAGTCAGTGCGTGATATTTTCTCCTCATTTTGTGGTGAGTAGAACACTGTTAGCTAATATCCATTTGCTCCCCTGTCAACCATGACGTTGGTCTTGGTGATGTGACTTTCTTTGGCTAATGAGAATTTTCGTGAATGTGATGTGAGCAAACATTTCAAGTGTGTTTGCACAATTGACCTTGCTCTTTTTGTACTTCTGTCATCAATATGAGAAGAAGATCTATCAGGTAGCTGCTGGTTCACAAACTGATGAGAGACACAACAAAGCAAACCCAGTCACAGACTGAGGCCAAGCCTAGCCAAGGTTGATCAAAGTCTGGTCAACACATACATGCAGAATGAGCAGATGCTTATTATCATATGCCACTGAGATGGAGTAGTTGTTATACAGCACTATGTGACGGTAGCTGCCTGATACATTTTTTTCCTTGTTAGACATCACTACTCTAGCTCCCAAAGGCCCAGGGAGCTCTTTGTAACAAAGTGCTATTCCAACCAAGCAGCCCACACATCCAGCAAGGGTCTGTGCACGCTGGGCCATCCATATCTCCTTCCACCCTCTCCTTCTCTGGCTCCCTCTCAGCCCTGGATTAAACCTAATTCTCATTTGTCAACCCCCTCGGTAATTAGGTGACTTCCAGAAGCCCTGGTTAGATACCACCTAAGGTCTACAGGAATGAATTCTCCACTTACCAAAATCGACTTAATTTCATCAGGAGTGGCTTTGGTGTGGTTCATGAGCATTTCCTGAGCAATGTCCTTTCTGTTTTCTAGCTTATTCATTTTCTCGTAGGTGTCAGTATTTAAAAGAGACCATCCAAGAAATTGTGTGAGAGTCTGAAATGTATGAGAGGTGATTCAGAATCTCTAAAGTTAAAAAATTAATTTGGAGGCAACAATCTAGATGCTTTCCTATCAATCCCTCACTGTCAACAACCCAGTTCTTTATTTTAATATAAGAAAAACACGCCTCAATTAGCCTCAGACAATAAAATTGGCTGAGCTCTTGCTTTTCCAAGGGTACCATGACCCACAAATATGTATTTTGTTGGAAGAGAGGGATTGTAAACACCAATATAATCAAGCAGGACCTAAAAATTAGAGGGCTGGGGCTAAGAATAAGAAAGAGGGAATAGAAGGGAAGAGGGGAAGGAAGAAGAGGAAAATCTTTCCCACTCTCCTATTATTATAAAGAACTTTGGTTAAGTCAAAATTTTATCCTTTGGCAGGAATTGGTACAGTTTATAGAAGTCAGGAAACAGAAATGACAAAGTGACAACATACTGGTTACAGCTATGTGTGACTCATGTCTTAATTGTCTTCCAAATATCATTACGAAATAATAATTCCATGTCTGCTGTTATTTTGTGAATTCCATCTACTTCCATTATTTTATTACTTCACTTACCTCAGTAATGTGTTCATCATGCTCATCAAAAGGTTTTCCATCCTTCCTGTTGTAAAATGTAGCAACTCCTACAATATCTTCTTTCTTGTTGACAATAGGCAGGGACAAAACATTTTTAATGACCCAACCAGTTTCATCTACAGGTCCTTTCTGCAAACAATAAGGGAACTTAGGTTATTTTTTGTAACTTCTTATATTGAAATAATTATAGATTCACAAGATATTGCCAAAGAAATGTCCAGAATTCCTATGTACCCTTTGCAGTTCCCTCCCCCAGGGTAACTATAGCATATCTTGTACCATCTTGTATAACCATAGTACAATATTAAAACTAGGAATTAGACATACATTCCATGGAGCCTATTTAGATTTTGCCAGATTTATATGCATTATTTGTGCATACGTGTGTGTAAGGTGTGTACATGTAGCTCTAGGCAAATGTGTCTCTTGTTTAGATTTTCAACCTCCATTAGGATCAAGATACACCAGCCTGAGCAAGAGCAGGACCCTATCTCTACTAAAAATAGAAAAAAATAGCCTAGTGTGTGGTAGGTGCCGATAGATCCAGCTACTCAGGAGACTGAGCCAAGAGGATCCCTTGAACCCAGGAATTTGCGGTTGTTGTGAGCTATGACACCATGGCCCTGTAGCCTGGGTAATAGAGTGAGACTCTGACTCAAAAAAACAAACAAACAAAAAAGATACAAAGCTATTCCATCACCACAAGGCTCCTTGTACTACCTCTTTATAGCCAACACTCAACAACCTATCATTTAGTTTATCTTTAATTTAAAGAAAGAATAATCTTCAGGTGTTAGATGTGCATTTTCAACTTTTTTTTTGTAGAGACAGAGTCTCACTTTATCGCCCTTGGTAGAGTGCCGTGGCATAACATAGCTCACAGCAACCTCCAACTCCTGGGCTTAGGTGATTCTCTTGTCTCAGCCTCCTGAGTAGCTGGGACTACAGGTGCCTGCCACAACGCCTGGCTATTTTTTTGTTTTGCAGTTCAGCCGAGGCCGGGTTTGAACCCGGCACCTTCGGTATATGGGGCCGGTGCCCTACTCGGTGAGCCACAGGCACCGCCCTGCAATTTCAACTTTGCTCCAGGACATGGCTAAGACTACACAGTATTCTAGAACATCCATTCGGGCGTACTAGAACCATGTGTCTGTGTTCTAACAACTCTAACCTTTTACTTTTGTTCCTCCAGACTAAGGGATGAAAAGCCCTTCTTACCCAATGTTACCTGACTGTTTCCTTCTCACTTTTTCTGTCCCCCAGTACCTGTTTAGCTAATTCCTTATGTTAAATTCTCTCTATTGAAACACCTAGGGTGGTTTCTGTTCTTCTGACTTATCCATCAAGATAGTGTTTTGCTCTATGGTGCATTGAGTTTAGTAAACATCTTTTGAGCCCCTGTGATGAGGCCAGGAACTGAGTCCATTGCTGAAGGTACAAAGATGAATAAATCATGGGTTCTACCCTCAAGATGCTTATAATCTAGTGAGTGAATGGAGCAGAAAAGTTTAGAAGTATTTATCAAAGTGTGTCTAAAGAACCCTGTGCATTAGATTCCTTTTAGCTTGTTTCATGGTCTCGGGGCATGCATCTTAAATAAGCTCCCCAGGTAATTCTTATGCCCTCTCAAGTACAAGAACCATAGTGTAGCATCTGCAGAGTATGGGGCTTGCAGAGTATGGGGCTAAGGCAAAGGCAGTCAAGTACTTAACACACCACATTACAGTATTTGTTCTTTACAGCTTCCCTTAACTTATTTTGTCATTCATAGAGGCCCTTGTTATGCCTTGCTCCTCCCATGAACCCTTCTCTAACTCTTCAAGTCTATATGAAACTTTTTTGAAATTCTAACAGCATTTGGAGACTGGACCACACAATTTAGCATTTGGATATTTTCTAAGTGCTTCAGAATTGTTGATTTAGGCCTATGAGGATATTTTCTAAACTTAGCAAAAGAGCCAGGACTATTCCATAAAGTTAAATGTCACACATGTGATGGAACAATGCTGAACATGTGTTGGGAGCTCAGAAAACAATTGTTTATGATGTAAACAAGTGTAAGTAACTTGTTTCTTATGTATTATTAGTCTTTATACTGGGGATGGAAAGTGGGGAATCCGAACCTCATTTGTCCTAACAGTCAAAGCTTTAGAAAAAAGATGTAGTATTATATCTTTGTATTCTAATAGCCTTCACCCTTGTAAAACACTGAGAAATATTGATATACTTTTATCATCATATAGACTAGGAACAAGGTCAATAACAGGAAATATATCACCTGTGCAAAATAACTTTGCAACCACAAATACCCATGTATATTTCTTAAAGCCTCCAAAATACACTTTCCTAACTGCTTCTCTGGTTTAGTAAATATTCATTTACTGCCTGTTCCTATTCGGGTGTTTTGCCATTAGTTAGAGCTTGTTGACAGAAAAGTCACAGAAGGAACCCAAGATTTGAGAAAAATTAAAAGGACAAAACCTTAAAACTGAGAAAATTCTATGTAATTTTTTCCCCTGTACATTTGAATCACTTTAACTGATGTGAAGGGAAGATAGCTTAGTCTATTTCAAGAAACACTATGGCCACCCCAAAGATGTCTATATCCTAATCCCTGGAACCTGTGGATATGTTCTTATGTGGCAAAGGGGAATCAAAATAGCAGATGGAATCAAAGATGCTAATCTGCTGACCGTAAGATAGGAAAACTACTCTGGATTTTCCAGGGGGAGCCAATTTTATTATGAGGATTCTTAAAAGTAGAAAAGAAGCTGGAGTCAGAATCAGAGGAGATGTGGTGACAGAAGAAAGGCCAGAGTGATGCCGCGGCTGGCTTTGCAGATGGAAGGGCCCACCAGCCAAGGAATGCAGGCAGCATGAGAAGCTGGAAGAGACTCCAGAAAGGTACACAGTCCTGCCAACATCTTGATTTTAGCCCAGTATGCCCCATTGTAGAATTCTGACTTCCAGCGCTGTACAATAAGACCTTTGTGTTGTTTTCAGCCACTGAGTAGTAATTTGTCACAGTATAGACAGGAAACTAACACATCGTGCCCCCAAGGAACACAGTCTGAGAACCACTGCCTTGGCAGGTTTGCTCTCACAAGAGCTCTTTTGATACCATTGGCTTCCATCAAACTTCTCAGGTGTGAAAGAAAGGGAAGCTTCGGGTCTGAGCAGTAGAGAAAGGGAAGGTGGTTTGGAGAGGGTGCTGCCCTGTGGAATGTGGTGTAGGCAGTGCCTGCTGGGAAGGAGGGAGGCAGGCTGGGGGAGCTGTAGGGCAGAGCTGTGCTGACCTCAGCTAGAGGAGAGGATGGGAGGCTGGGGAGACGCTTTAGATCACTGTGCAGCTGGTAGGGCTGCAGGGGATTCCTGGGGTCAGGATTGTGTGTGGGAGGGGTCTGGTGTCTCCAGGGAATAGGCCTGCTTTGGTTTCCATGCTCAGTTATTGGCTGGGAACAGCTCATAGGAAGTGCGGCCTCAGCACAAATGCGCGCACTGCAGCCACTGGACAGGACACTTCCCACAGTCAGAGATCTGAGAAGCACACTTTCATGGCCACCACACTGGCGTTTCGTGGAGAACTGGGAGATCCTTGGGGACTGGAGATTTACCCCACAGTGGGGCTCCCCAAGTCCCCAGGGAGGTCCTTGCCTCCTCTCTGTGAGAATGATCAGAACACTTTTGTGGCTGTTCCTGCAGCAGCCACAACCTGGCAAGAGAGAAAGCACAGGGCCTCCAACCTCAGAGAGCAGCCTCGGTTCTCCTGGGCTAGCTCCCCTCCCACTGCCTGTGCAGATAATGACTGCATAAGAGCCAGGCGCTTTGGAAAGCCTCTGGTCTCTTTCCCAAATGTGCATTCTTTCTTGGTGTCCAACTGTTGTAAATTCAGGGCTCAGGGCTGGGCACAGCGGGGTCACCGGTAGGCTTTAGTTGCAAGGAGGAAGGAGCTGAAGCAAATGCAGCCATGTGGGGTTTGCATGTTTTCCATGTCCGTAAGCACCGGGAGGAGCAGGCAGATGCACGCAGCTGCACAGTGAGTGTGCACAGGCTTCCCCAGGGCGTGGTTTGGGCTTCCCATTAAGGAAGCACCGCTCATGTCCTGGGTGGGCAGGGCTGGCTTTTCCAAATAGGCATAGATGGAGCTCTGTATTTGAGAGGGACAGAAAGACAGAACCTAGTGGTACCACCAGGGAGGGCAGTCTCTATTCGGACTGAGATCAGTGCTCTAACTGGATGTTTGTGAAAAACAGGACACAGAGCTAGCGCCAGAAGGAAGAACAGAGGCTGCAGAGCCAAGTGCCAGTTTATCTCCAATGGTCAGGAATGACAACTGAGGAGAAATAACAGGTGGGGAAGGAGTGGTGGAGACCACAGGCTGGGATGAACTTGGAAAAGGAAGAGATGAGCCCCCAGGCCTTCAGCCGGGTTCAAGCAGGAAGCTGAGGAGGCAGAAAAAGAGGGTCGGCTGGGACTGGCTCAGCGGCCCACCTGGTAGTGAATGGAGGCGATTCCTGGGAACTGTGTCTGTGCTTGGGCTGGGAGGTAGGGAAAGCCAAGTCTAACAGAGGGGGAGGCTCTAAGGACCCAAGAAAATATTTCCTTTTCTGAGAACAGTTGCAATGAGCCGCAGAGGCTGCTGAGAAAACTCCATGAGGCACTTCAGGCCATGGGATGTAGCAGCCCAACACTCAGGCCACCTTTATTGAGTCGTTCCAGGCACTGCTGCTGTCCCTGAATGACCAGAAGGGGGAGAGAATAGAGACATGGCAGGGCCCCTCTGTCACCTTCTCTCTTACACTTCACTGAAGCATCTGCCACTTGGTGGCCACCAGCCCAGCCAGGGTGAGCGGGGCACAAGCCCTGTGTGTTTCTGATGGTCACACCCGGGCATGAGGCAGACTCTGGGGACGGAGGAGCCGGCTCTGGTGCAGTTACCTGAAATGTGAAGTACTCATCTGCAGGGGCATTCAGCATGTTACATATCTGAAAGGCAAGAGGGCACAGAATTTCTGAAACATGGAGTGGAGGGGCCATTTCAACCCACAAAGTGGAGTGAGAAAGAAAGAGTGTGTCGGCAGTGAGGGCTTCTTACCTGGAACTTGACAGCCTGTTTGCAAACCATTCCCACCGGCCCTGGGGTAGGCCTTATCTGCTGACAACTCCTTGAAGCTGGCTAATTAAGTCACTGGGTGACACTCAGCTCCATCTCTGCTGCCTCCCACTCTGCCCACCACTAAGGAGTCCCCTTCAAACTCAAAGCAACTGGCTGTCAGGACAAGGACAGGAGAAAGGTAACCAGAAAGGTCATTGAGCTGGAGTAAGGATGAGCAGGCAGTGCAAGGATTGCTTATGTTTTCTCTCCCCTAAAGTGAGATGTGGGTTTAGAAGAAAGTGGCTACGGAGCAGAAGGAAAAAGCCAGATAGCTTTTACTTACACCAAATTAAGACATCATTTTCATTACTGAAATTCAGAGCCTATGGCTCACATCCATAAGGACAAGAAATCATTCCATTTTTGGTCATTTTTGACTTATCCGTATGTTGAGTCATATCCACATATGAATTGTAATAAAAGACTCTCTTTCTTCCCACAAAAATTACATATTTTAAATACATAGCATTTTAAATCTAGAAGGGACCTTGGTGATTAAGTTCAAACCCATTCTTTTAAAGCTGAGGAAAGGGAAGAAGCTCAAAAAGTTTAAGGGATTTTTTTCTTTTTTTCAAATTCGTGGTATGAAACTAGAACTGTGATCTCCAGAAAGAGGATGCTGGTGATCAGCCCTCCTGGCTAGGAGTTGGGGAAATCACTGGTTTAAATTAGTTGCCAGTTTCCACAGTGTAAATAATCCCAACGTGGAGGATTTCAAGCTGCCAAATGTTCAACAACTTGCCCGCAAAAGTCCTGAAAGTCTAACGATCTGACAGGGTCTGCGTGGGGTTCCACCCACTGCAGCACATCCCGCCAGCCCCTCAGCCCAGCGTTAAGTGCTTTCTAAGAGTGGAACCTCCCCAACCACCTTCCTGCAGGACATGATCGAGAGGTGTGGCCCTGCCCCCTAGGAGCGGCGTGCTCATGGAGTTGCTCAAGGTCTCCAAGGACAAACGGGCCCTCAGGTCCATCAAGAAAAGAGTGGGGACACACAACTGTGCTAAAAGGAAGCGGGGGCTGCTGGGCCACATCCTGGTCACCCTGAGAAAAGCAGCTGCAAAGGACTGAACGCCCCGCCCCTCTGGGCACAATAACACCTTTATAGATAAACAACAACAAAATAAAAATGTGAAAATCCTTCAAAGTTTTTATAAGCGTTGAAGGACTCTTTCATGTCTTCCGTTAATTTCATGATCTAACTTGAATGAATTACATTATTGGGTGGGCTGAGCATTCTTCAAGTTTGTCTTGAGGAGGCAAAATCAGCTTATTTCTCTTTTCTGCCCTTTCCATCAGCAATATGCGTTTTAGTTCATACTTTGAGCCCTCTAGAAAATATTTATAGATGAATCAAGATCTCTTAGAGGCCCAAGCTTTTAACTCAATATTCAAAAGTCCCACATCTCCCAGATCTCTCTCTCTAGCCCTCTCTCTCCAAAAACTCAGCCAAGTTACTCAAGACAGAATGAAATCTAGAATGAGTCGTGGTCATTGACTTTCAAAGGGCATCTGCCATTGTGTGGCAGCAGAATAAGAAGTTGAAGGCCGGATAAATCTTTCTCATGCTAATTAAATATTTTCATGTAGAGTTTGGAAGTCTCCAGTTAACCTACGTTCAACTGCCTAGATTCTTCTCATCCTTGTCTTGTGCCAACAGAAGAGGCCACCTCACCCTGACCTGGTGTATTCTTGCTTTCATAACTGAATCTATCTCTTAGCTAATGAGAGTTTTATGCAATATTATTTAAAAGTTGAATTTGTTCAATAACTTACAAATCCATTTTCAGCAACATACGTTGGCAACCCACTGACAAGGGTCCAATGGTCTGCAGGAGGTGTCCTTGGGGAAGATCAAAAGAAAGGCATTGCTATATACAGAAATACACTGCATGCAAAAACAAAATGGGAACTCCTGAGGCTACTTAGCCACAATGCTCACGGAATCACTTTGATCTCTTCTTTTCCATGTAAAATGTAGTCAATGATTTTATAAAAGATGATTTCCTAAGAGGGAAATAGGGAAGATTATGAGAACAATATTATTTCCCAAAGAAAACATTTTTTATTGAAGAGCTTCCATCTTAAAATTCTTACAAGTAGTACCTTATTTCCCAACCACATTTTTCAATAACATAAATTATCTAACTATTCATATCCTGATTATAAGCTTATAATAAAGCCAGAAATATTAATGGCTATTTATCTACATGTAAAAGCTGAATTGAATTTAGTTTTTTAAAAATTGAATTCCCTCTTTATACCCTCAATGAATCCCAAAAGATTAAAAAAAAGAAGAAGAAATAAAAATTGAATTCCCTCAAACATCTTTGGGATGGGGGGGAATGGCTACCAAATCATCAGCTAGTCTCTGTTTTTATTTTTAACTAATCCCTTTCATTATCTAAAAGTACCTGACATTAGTGACTAGAACAAATCATGTAATTTCTTAACTGCAGCCAATTGTACATCATGTACAGCAAGCACACGACCTGCTTTCAACACTGCCTTATCTGAACAAGTGCTTTAGAAACAGGATACGGCTGGGCGCCTATAGCTTAGCAGCTAGAGTACCAGCCACATACACCAAAGCTGGCGGGTTCGAACCCAGCCCGGGCCTGCCAAACAACAATGACAACTACAACCAAAAAATAGCCAGGCATTGTGGCTGGCGCCTGCAGTCCCAGCTACTTGGGAGACTGAGGCAAGAGAATCGCTTGGGCCCATTAATTTGAGGTTGCTGTGAGCTGTGAGGACACAGCACTCTACCAAGGGTGACATACTGAAACTCTGTCTAAAAAAAAAAAAACAGGAGAATATGTTGTCAGATCTGGAAGGGACTTGAACTAGTCTCGCCACTTCATGAGACAGATGGCAAACCTGAGGCCTGGACACATTCCATCCCATTAACGTCTCTTTCCTGTGACCTGGGGATTCAGTGGCTAATAAAACAAACATAGTTCCTACCCTTATGAAGCTTGCAGTTGAAGGGGCAAGTAAATCTAGCCCAACCCTTCCCTGGAGGGGAGGGAATCTCCCCTCCAGGGAGGGAATAGCAGCATCTATACTAAACCCCACATATCTGAAGAAGGGCTCAGGTGTGTCTTCAGAACTTGCACAGGTGGCTCTGAGGCATCCCCCCCTGCTGAGAGCAGCTTATCTACAGGCCCTGGCTTTACAGAACAGGAAAAGAAGTTAAACAGTGAGTTAAGGTAAAGGCCACACAGCTGCGCTGGGACAGAGCTGGAACCTGAACCTCAAACTCCTGTCTAGAGCTCTTTCTACTGTTCCAGAATCCCACAGAAAGTTATAGGACCAAAACCCTGGACAGTGCTCCCACCCCTGTGGGCTGCAGGCTCTTGTTTTAGTACCTGATACTAGACACACAGGGCATCAAGGAAGGCACTCGCACTTACCCTGCCGTCTGGTGTCTTTGGACCTTTATAAGGCTCAACTTCTCCAAGTTTGATTGGCCATTCATCGTAGAATTCCTGGAGGCAATTATATTTAAACAGAATTACAAAATTGTTTTTCATGACCTACTGTATCTTATATGAATTTTATGTGTTTGCATATTTTATGTTAATCTGTATAGTTCTGGGATTGTAGTGCTGAAAAGATTTATAATTCCCAGCAATGCTGCTTATGAATCTGTGACTATGAACACATCACTTAACCTTTTATTGTCTGTAAAGTGGTTATAATAATAGCATCTATACTAAAGAGTTGTTGTGAGGATCAAATGAATAATACACACCAAATACCTACCTACCCTGGCACCTAGTTCAAAGTACTCAATGTATAACAGCTAACTTATAGACAATTAAACTAAATTCGGGTTGATTGGCATGCTTGGTCAAAGTCACACAGAGTGGCTGACAGTGTTGTGTTGCCTAACCCAACATCCATTCCCTCCCCTTCATTGCTAGCAGAACCTGATTTTATTTGAATATCAGGTAGTGATTTCCATCAGGGAAAATGAGCCTTGCACAGTCCATGAGTGGTCCATGCCAGGTGCCTGGATTAGTTTGAGGGCAGGTGTGTGGTCCATTTGTGGACAGTGAAGAAGGAAGAGAAGCCTGCTGAGGGACTACTGGTATTCCTCTGATGAAAGTGACATTCTGTCATGTCCATGTACCATCCTCTGAGCTGCCACAGCTATCTTGTCATAGCCAGAGGAAACCTTACTGCTAGGAGAAAGGGAGTTGAGACCTTGCCAGGAAGAAATGTTGAAAGCACCTGGGACTTCGATGACTGTATTGAGTTCTAAATTTACTAGTCATAGAATTGCCCTACCTTGGGACTTCTTGTTAAATGAGATAATAACCCTCATATCATTAAGGATGCTTTTAGCTGGGTCTGATGTTCTTTGCAGTCAAAGGCATCTTCCTAACCAATGTACTCTGCTAGAAAGTCCTAGAACCAGGATCAGAATCCAGCTCTCCTGTTGCTTGATCCTGTATCTATCCACTTAGAACAATTACTCTGAAAAAATAACTTCCAATTACATGGATAGTAAGAACTATAAGTAATATTTGCATAGTTATAGTTAATAGTTATATTGAACTAGAAGGGTTCCAATGGAATTAAACAAAATGGGAAATCAGCATTATGTTGTGAATAATATTAAATGTTTCATTATTTCTACTACAAAATAACTTAAAATTTTTGAAACTACAAAACACCAAGTTAATAATGATAATATCAGTTATCATTTACCTACTATGTTCTGAACTCTCTCTCTCTCTCTACACATATATATATATATATATATATATAATCCTCACAGCAGACAAGAGATCTGTTCTCACTTTACAGATCAGGAAACCAAGAATCAGGGAGGTAAAAAGACTTGCTGAAAAGAAGAATGAATTGAGAGAACTGACACCATTTGAGTTCAAGACTTACTACAAAGCTACAGTAATCAAAACAGTGTGGCATTGATGAAAGAATTGACAAATAAATCAATAGAACAGAATACACAGCCCAGAAAGAGACGCACACAAATATAGTCAACTGATCTCTGGCAAAGGAACAAAGGCAATGGTGAAAGGATAGTCTTTTCAACATCTTTTTTTGGGAATAACTTAACATCCACAGGCAAAAAACAGTGAATCCAGACATAGACCTAAATGTTGAACACAACCTATAAAAATTCTAGAAAATGACATAGGAGAAAATCCAGATGAACTTGAGTTTTTGTTTATGATTTTGTTTTTGAGACAGGGTCTCGCTCTGTTGCCCAGGCTAGAGTACAGTGTCATGATCATAGCTCACTGCAACCTCAAATACATGGGCTCAAACGATTCTCCTGCCTCAGCATCTAAAGTAGCTGGGACTACAGGCATGAGCCACCACACCCAACTAATTCTAGTTTTTTTAGAGATGATATCTTGCTATGTTGCCCAGATCAGTCTCAACTCCTGGGCTCAAATGATCCTCTGGCCTTGGCCCCCTGAAATGCTGAGATTATAGGGATGATCCATCACACCCAGCCGTGAATTTAAGTTTGACAAGTTTTTAGATACAACACCAAAAGCATAATTCATGAAAAAACATTTCAAAAATTGGACTTCACTAAATTTAAAAACTTCTCTACAGAAGACACTATTAAGAGAATGAAAAAATAAGCCACAGTCTAGAAGAAAATATTTGCAAAACACATATTCAATAAAGAACTTGTATGTAAAAATAGACAAAGAACTCTTAAAACTAAACAATAAAAAAACAAATACACAAGTCAAGGAGTGGGCAAAAGATCTGAACAGACATCTCACTGAAACTACACCCATCTCAAGCAGACATATGAAAAGATGCTCCACAGCATACATCATTAGGGAACTGCAAATTAAAACAACTGAAAGATACTACTACCCACCTATTACAAGGTCTGATAATTAGGTTCTCAAACTGTAGAAAAAGTGCTATATATGTATATAAAAACTTACACACAATGTTTACAGCAGCTTTATTAATAATTGCCAAAAATTAGAAGCAACTATGATGTCCTGTAATAGGTAAATGGATAAACAAATTGCCATACAAGGGAATATTATTCAGTGATAAAAAGAAATGAGCTATCGAGCCATGAAAAGACAAGGAAGAAACTTGGATGCATATTGCTAAGTGAAAAGCCAGTCTGAAAAAGCTACATAGTGTATGATTCTAACTATATGATATTCCTAAAAATGAGAAACTATAAAGGCAGAAAAAAAATCAGTAGCTACCAGAAGTTGGGAGAATGACAGGGAGGGATAAAAACGTGGAACACAGAGGATATTTAGAGCAATGAAACGATTCCGTGGATATGGTAATAGTAGATATATGACATCAAGCATTTGCCAAAACCCACAGAACAGCAAAAAAATGAGCCCCAATGTAGACTGTGGACTTTAGTTAATAATTAAGTATCAATACTAGCTCATCATACGACACTAAAGCAAAATGTTAATATGTAGTAGTAGGGGCAAGTGGCAGGGGGGTTTACAGAAAAATTCTGCTTAATTTTTCTGTAAACCTAAATCTTCTATGAAAAATTACATTTAATAATTTATTTTAAAAAAGAAAAAAGACCTGACGAGGACAAAGCTAGAAAGTGGGAAAGCCGAGAGGTAAGCCTGTATCTTTTTTTGCTCCAAAATACATACTTTTACTCTGTTCTTATGATATATCATGACTAATATTTAACATAATGTACTCATTTTTAATGCATTTTGTAGGTGATTTTAGATGTGGCCAATTGTATGGAATAATAAGGACCTTCTCCTTGGTCATGTCCAGCAGTCCAACGGAGTATCGTTCACAGTTCAGATACGTCCTAACTGTGTAGAGTGCTTTGTGAAATTGTCGCTCAACGTCCGTGAGTTCTTCAAAAACTTTATTGGCTGACCACATGAGGATCTGAAAGCAGATAATAGAAAGAAAATCATTGGCACAAAATACACAAATAGAGCATTAGCCAAAAGAAAACATGAGTTGCTTCTAATAAAATAAATACCTATTGCCAGAAAATGCAACTCAATTTCTGAACATGTGTTTACATCTAATGAGATATTCAGATTCTCTAGGAGGGATGATGAGTAGATTTCACATGGTTACAGGTTTAGGAAAGGGAAAAGCAATGATTCGTCCCCGTGTCCAAATGTTTTGATTCCAAAGGGCAAGTGCCCTAACACGGGATGCAGAGGGTCCAGCACCGGTGGCCCACCGGGTCCTGCTAGCCCTCAAGGGAGAAAAGCCACACAATTCCTTTCTTGCATCCTCCAGTGGTCAGAGGTAGCCTTACCTGGAGAGTCTGGTGGAAAGGGACCAACATCCCAACCACTACTCCTTCATTTTACTAATGAGGAAACTGAGGTCCACAGAGTGGTCTAGACCTAGGCCTTGTGGATTCTAATGCCGTTCTTTATCCCTCTGCCTCATGGAAGCTAGAGACTTCAGAGGAGTGATTTTCCCCTCAAAGTAATAGCTTTACTATGACCCAGGAACTGCAAAGGGCTTTACGTGAGACCTAATGGCTATTTAATAGGCACAACCGCCATGTGGTAATTATCATCACCATCTCATAGATGGAGACACCAAGGTCACCCGGGACATAGATGACTGTACATACAGATGGAGACTTGGGGGAGCGGAGGAGGATTGAGGGGACAATCATGAGAGTACACCTGGGACTGAAGTTTGGGGATCTGCTTCCCATGGCTGACGCCCTCACAGGATAGGAATAGAAGAGGTCTGGGCTTGTGGTTCTGGGTCCCTTTGTCAGAACAGGCCAGAATGGAGTGACTAATGTCACCTTCTTTTTACCTGGCTTCTACGAGATTCAACACTGTACAGGTAGTTGGTATGATGAAGCTTTAGGATGATAGCAACAAAGTTGAGGTATTTGAAAAAGACCTACAGATGGCAGAGAAGAAGAAATTATAGTTGTGACATCTTTCGGTTGTACAACAAATAAATTTCCAGAGCTTCTGACCAGATGCCCAGGGTTAGCATTACCTCTTCATCCTGTTTGGAAAATTCAGGTGCATTTACTTTGTTAACTGCCATAGCCACAGCAAGAACCTCCTTGCCCATCGTGACGGGAGCTGCAAGCAGATTCTTAGTGACATACCCGGTTTGCTTATCCATGAAGTCAGAAAAGTGGCTGTTCTGAAAAAGATATTCAGAGCGGCATGGAATTATCCAGTAGTACACCTCGGGATGGTGACAGATCGTCCCCCTACTCCAGTGGTCCTGACAAGTAACCAGGGCCCCAGGGGCCCAACAAATATTCCACCGTATAGGCCACCCTATGACTGAATAAAGAAATTGTCCGTTTCATAATGAGCATTTCCCGCCCGAGCTGTGGCATGTCTAGATTAGGCCGAGGGGGGGCCAGGAGAGAAGTGGCGGCACATCCCAAGAGAAAGCGAGGCGCTGAAAGCAGGGGAGAGGCGGGTTTGGGATTGCCACGGACAGGAAGTCTGTGCAGGGAAGGAGAGCACAGCTGGGATCACAGACAGAGCACACGGGGCTGCTGCCTCTAATTACGAAAGTAAAATGTGGACTGGAAGCCATCAACCCATCCGTCGTAACGTACAGAAAAAATGAATAATCCACCCAAATTCTTTCCAATCCTGCCGACTTGAGGAAATCGGTGCTAACTGCTTGATAGTATCTCCTTCCATGCCTTTCTCTGTGCTTGGACAAAGATTTTTCTTTTCTATTTTATAAAATAGGAAATTCTCTAGTTTTCTTTTTCTAAATTTATATGTTATGTTCCCCATGTAACAAGGTCTTCAGGACTTCCTCCCAGACCTGTGCATATGGCTGTGAACTCATCACTTCCATTCTCGTGCACGACTCTGCGGTGGATGCTCTGTGATCCACTCAGCTGTCCCCTACTCATTCAGTCTGTTTACAGTTTCCCTGCTGCAAACAGTACTGCACTACTGCACTGATGGATTCCCCACAGTGGAAATCCCTTTTGTTGGACCAATAGGCCTAGGCAGTTTTTATTTCCATAGCTTACTTTTACAAAAGATTGAAATTCTTACTTCCACTGGCCCTGTGGGAGAGGACCATCCTCTTGCCAGCATCAAATACTTGTCAGTTTTTTTTAAAGTTTTACCAAATTAATGTCTTTTATTCATATTTTTTATTTCATTCTTTGAGATGGGAAAGTGAATCTTTCCCATTACCGGCCTCATAGAGTAGATGCAAGAGAAGGTGCTAGTACGCTGGTCAGGGCAAGGGCGGAGTGACGAGTCTGGAGAAGGACGCAAATGGAAGGGCTTGAGAAGGTCAAGGAAGGCAGTGATCTTGTTAGCTGTAACTTCAGAGAACACTCTAAACGGGTTTAGACTGAGCCTTCCTTGAGTCCTGACAGTTTCCCCTTTGTAAAAGCTGGGTCTTCCCCAGTTAGAACTGAGCTTTCAGCCTGAGTCTAAGACTCATTGGCTAAAATCAATGTGGTGCTCTTTTCACAGGCTGTGTGATTTTCATTCCTCTGTGTTGAAGGTCCTTCTAAAGGCAGCACAAACCTTGGAGCATGGATTCTGTTTGATTTCCCAAAGTTAAAAATGTGAGAGTCCACTGTGTGTGATTTCCAGACCAGGATTTCCATCAGGGAACCAGGGCTGCTGGGCCGACAGAACTCCCACAGCTTAGCTGAGAGCAGCAGTCCCCAGCCTGACCTCAGAAGCACCTGCAGATTACACAGATTCCAAGACCTCACAGCAGACGCACCTAATCCTGATCTTCTGAAGTGGAATTTGTACTTTCAAGTGCTGCAGGTAATTCTTGTGTTCAACCCAATGGGTTGCAGCCCTCCTGGGGAGGATCCCTAGAAATGGTCCCATTCGCAGAGGAAACTTGCCATGTGAAGGAGATCAAATGTATCCCTCACCCCAGATCTCTTTTACCGAGGTGCAAACACACAAACCAGATATTTATTTAAGAAGCAGCATCCCATAAAGACAAAGAAGTTTCCAGAATCTGGCTCTGTTGGCTGCACCCAGGCCCCAATTTACCATCTGTGTGATCCTGAACATGTGATTTATCCTCCACGTCATCATTTTCTAATCAGAAATCGGGCTAATGATACCGTCTATGGCCTAGAGTCTCCGATGGGAAGATAACACAGGTAAGCAGAGCACTTAGAAAAGTATCTGACACACACCAGGTGCTCAATAACTCCGGGGAAGAGAAACCTGATGCTTTTTTAGGACTTCCTGGAAGAGAAATAAGTAGTCCTTTTGCAATTACTGTTTTGCTTCTAGTTTTAGCTTTTCTAACCAGTTCTAATCACTGAGGAAATTGGATGCCACTAGGTGGATATAGGAGTGAAAATAAAAATCTAAAAAGCCTCCTCTCCCACTTGGTATCATTCAATGGGTGGCTTATCCAGAGGCACCCTCCTCCAGCCGGCCAGCATTCTGCCCCGCCAAGAACCACATTTTTCTTCTAATCACATTATCTGTTACTCCACTCTGTTTCCTGGAGCTTCTTCACCCTTAGAGCAAAGTGTCTCCAGGCTTTGTCAGATTCTTTCTCTTAATCCATTACTTGTCCAGGACAGCTCCCGGTCAGTTTTCCTCCCACCAGCACAAGCCGTCTTGGGCATTCAAGGAATAATCAAAATATCAGAAACAGGCACCATGGGCTGAAGCCAAGCACCAATTCTTTGCAAGCCCATTTCACTCTGCAGCTTCCACACTGGTTGCTGTTTTTTCCCAGATTCTAAACACAAGAAAATGTCCTTACATTTAATGGGCTGTTTTGAACAATGGCTAAGTTTCAAAATGTAATGCTTATTTATTACAGCTTCTGAAAGCCCTGGATAAACCACCCATTCAATGATACCAAGGAGGAGAGGAGGCTTTTTAGATTTTTATTTTTACTCCTTAAACAGTCCTTAGTGAAACTTTTTTAAGCAAGTCCTGTGGAGGTGTTTCTTTGAAGTCCTTCTTCAAAGAAGCCCCTGAAGGCCCCCAGAGAACATTGTTTAGAGCAGCACCGGGCCTGGTCCCGCATGGCTCTGGCTATTGCTAAATCCTGAGTAAACACGCCTCAGGTCTTGAGATCAGGAGGCAGAGAGGAGGGAGGGCAGGAAGAGAAAAGAGGGCTTTTAAGCCCCAGTTAGAATCAGAATCGTCCATACAGTTAATGGGCAGCTTTCCCAAGAGAGAAAGAAACACTTTAAAGAAGATATCTCTCAGTTTCCTGTTGTTAAAAGTTTTTCTGCCTTTAATCTTTTTAATTTTAATTTTAATTAATTAATTATTTTTTTTTGAGACAAAGCCTCAAGCTGTCGCCCTCGGTAGAATGCCGTGGCGTCACAGCTCACAGCAACCTCAAACTCTTGGGCTTAAGTGATTCTCTTACCTTAGCCTCCCAAGTAGCTGGGACTACAGGTGTCCACCACAATGCCCAGCTATTTTTTTGTTGCAGTTGTTATTGTTTAGCTGGCCTGGGCGGGGTTCAAACCTGCCACCTCAGTGCATGTGGCTGGCGCCATAAACACTGCTATGGGCACCTTTAACCTGTTTTAAAACAGGTAATAATCATTGACCCCTTTTTAGCTACACACACTCCTCCCTCAGGCCCCCACTGGCATAATGACAATGGCATCACAGCAGTCATCTATCAGCATCTACTATGAGTCGGGCACACAGTTGGGCACACAGTCGGGCACATTTGCTCATCTCCGCCTCTTAGGTGTGGAAACTCAACCCACTGCATAGTTACTGAGTCACGAGCATGGGTCTGCACCCAGGTCCGCCTGCTGCCAAAGTCCTCTGCCTGTGCCGGTGGCTCCCCTGGGGCCTTCACAGGCCTCCCAGGTCAGGAGTTTCAGAGTCTGCCTGTTTGTCTAGGTGTGAGAAGTCCTCCCTCACCCGTGCCCACGCTGCTAACCACAGATAAGTTGTTTATGCTCAGTGATGTGGTAGAAACCGAGAAGTCTAGAGACCTGGGTTATTGTCCTAGACCAGCCGCATCCTGCCTGCCTGACCTTGGGCGGGTCCTACCATGTAGGATGAAAGTAAAAAGAAAAGTATGTTCTCTGCCTCCTGCATAGGGTCTTTATCAGAATCAAAGAAGAGTAAGAATGAGAAAATGCTTTATCAATTCCCAAGTGCTATGAAAAGGTGAAGAATTACTCAGAAATTTCATGTAAAACATTGGATTCTGCCTCCTTTCTCAAAAGTGTGGTGAGACTGCACGGGTGTGAGGGAGAGAGGAAAGAGCACAGGACGCAGAGCCAAGCGCCCCATCCTGGCCCTTGTCATTCACTGACGTGTGTTACGTACTCCAGGGCAGACCCGATGCCAGTATCTTCAACCTCCTGTCTGCCATACACCAGAGTTCACTGAAGACTCACTAAGCCTTTCTTTTTTTTTGTCTCTCGTATTCCACAGTTGACTTGAAATTCTCATCCTCTTCCTGTACGTGTTCACCCATAGACTGATGGTTTTCAACATTGGCCGCACAGTGAAATTACCTGGGGACCTTTTTAAAAATACTAATGCCTGTATCCCAACCTCTGAGAGTCTCAGACTTCAGTGTTTTGGTTTTTTTTTTAAAGCTACCAACTGATTTTAATGTTTAGCCAGAGTTGAAAAGCACCATTCTAGAAAGAAAAGGAATGTTTAGAAGCAATGAAAAGGGAAAGCAAATGAGGCCTTTGTCCTTCCTCTGAGCTCAGTAGGGTGTCTGTCTCCAGGACATCTTTCTATGTCCCACCCATAACAGCCAGGAATCCTCCAGAGAAGGGAGGACAGACCCCCCCCAGCCCTGCCCCCTGCACTGAACTGCCCTGTCTGTGCTGTGATGCTCACCAGGGAGGGCAACAGACCAAAGCCACCTCATCTTCCACACAGCTCCATTCTATTATTTATTCCTCAACATGAAGAACTGGGCTCATGAAAGTATTATCATTAAGAAATTATTTTACCCATCCCTTTTCAAAAAAAAATTTAGAGGGGCAGCACCTGTGGCTTATGGAGTAGAGCGCCGGCCCCATATACCGAAGGTGGCAGGTTCAAACCCAGCCTCGGCCAAACTGCAAAACAGAAAAATATCCGGACGTTGTTTCAGGCACCTGTAGTCTCAGCTACTCAGGAGGCTGAGGCAAGAGAATCGCCTAAGCCCAGGAGTTGGAGGTTGCTGTGAGCTGTGTGACACCAAGGCACTCCACCGAGGGCAATAAAGTAAGACTTTGTCTCTACAAAAAAAAAAAAAAAAAATTTGGAAAAAAAAGTATTGAATGTTACTTCCTTTAGTTTGACAAAGATGAGCTCAGCTGGAGCTTGTCAAAAAGCATATTCCCATGTGAAAGCCTCAGGTATGGGGACATGGCCTTCTAGCTCCTGTCAGCACTTTGCCTTACGGACGTGTATCAGGGTATTTAGTTACCTAAAGCACCTGCCTCCAAAGCAAACTTAAAGTAGCTTAGACTCACTAGGGGAATGTAAAGACTGAAGACTCTGCAGGGCCCCACAGCAACCCTTGCACCTGAGGGGTGCCCGGGCTGTTTGCCGAGTTTTGCTCATGTTTGATGACTTCTGTACCTCCCGGGTCTGAGTGACTCCCCCACACCCCCACCCCTGTAATCAGCTTCGGGAAGCATTTAGGGGATTATCTTCCTGCCTCTCCAGCTGCTCCTATTCACCCCTGCACAGAAGTGTTTCACAAGCTGCTCTCATTCAATTCTGTTCATCCTAACCCCTTTCTTCCCTTTTATTAATAGAAAATGGTAATCATGGAACATATGTAGAGAAAGGGCTGCCAGGAGAAACTCAAAGTTGGGACCTGAGAGCAGGAATTAGCATTTCCTCCTTTTTGTTTATTTGTATTTCATAATTTTTCTTTTTCCTCCTTTTATTTTCTTTTGAGACAGAGCTTTATTCTGTTACCAGGGTTGTAGTGCAGTGGCATCATCATAGCTCACTATAATCTCAAACTCCTGGTCTCAAGCCATCCTCTTGCCTCAGCTTCCTGAGGCTAATTTTTCTATTTTTTGTAGAGACGGGGTCTTGTTATGTTTCCCAGGCTGGTCTCGAATTCCTAGCTTTACAAGATCCTCCACCTTGGCCTCCCAAAGTGCTGGGATTACAGGCATGAGCCACCACATCCAGCATTAATTTTTATAAAATGAACATATATTGTAATGGTAAAAAGAATGAGCTGATTTTTCTGTTTTTATAAGGGGCATAATAAAGCCTGTATTTGTGCATATGCTATTGATCCAGATGTCCCATTTACAAGATTGAAATTTGTTCCTTGCTCGGCGCCTGTGGCTCAACGGGCTAAGGTGCCAGCCACATACACCTGAGCTGGCGGGTTCGAATCCAGCCTGGGCCCGCCAAACAACAATGACGGCTGCAACCAAAAAATGGTCGGGCGTTGTCGTGGGCGCCTGTGGTCCCAGCTACTTGGGAGGTGGAGGCAGGAGACTCGCTTAAGCCCAGGAATTGGAGGTTGCTGTGAGCTGTGATGCCACGGCACTCTACCCAGGGTGACAGCTTGAGGCTGTGTCTCCAAAAAAAAAAAAAAAAATTCGTTCCTGATAGATCTGAGTTATGGGGGAGGGTCAACTCCTTTTAACCATCACCTAAATTTACATCTATAATAATCCAGATGCCAACATCTCAACTTTCAAATGGAATCATTTTTTTTTTCTTGCACATTTTGTCTATAGATAAAAGAGTAAATTTAGGAGTCAATCCACCCCAAAGAACTAACGTCTAAGGGCTGTGAATGAGAGGCGTGGGAGAAGAAAAGTTCTCAGAGCACCTAAATAGTTTGCAATGGAGATGGGGAATGCACCAGGCCCAGGATTGCCTGATATAATGCCAAGCATGACATAGAACATGCTTATACTAAAACAATTGCTCATCGTTTATCTGAAATTTAAGTTTAGCTGGGAACTTTGTATTTTTATTTGCTAGATTTGGGAGTTCTGGGCCTGAGCGCCCCTCTTCCTCACTGCCTGCATTCCCAGGTTATAGCCAAACCAGTGCTACGACGATGGCACCATCTCTGTTTCCCATTGATTCCTCCCCGACCCCACTGTTACAAGGCCACCTACCTTTTTAACATCTAGAACATTAAGGGCTTTCTTCGTGTGGGCAACCCAACCCACTATCCCAATGTCCAGTGGAAACACAACTTCTCTGTCAGGGGCTACCAGGTTGTCCTCAAACTTGGAGGTGGGAGTGACATTCAGCAGCCTGGAAGCCACCTCGGGTGTGCCGTTGCGGGCCCGGCACAGGAACAAGCTGCAGCGGTCAGCCTGTAGCAGCTGGGCCAGCCTCTGCAGGACCCTGTGAGCTGCCAGCTCTGGGCCAGCCGCCTCCTCCTGCACCATCTGCAGCAGCTCCAAGCACAGGGCCGACTCCTCCAGCTGTGTCAGCTCACGGAAAGACACGCTGGCCTGGACCGACACCCCGCTCTTCTTAAAGATTTCTCCCAGCGCCTCTACCCGCAGCTTCCTGTCGAAGTACTCCTTGGCAAACCGAGGGTTCTCCTCCAGATATTTCTCCACGGCGGCTTGGCTGACCTCACCCATGGCACGGCTTGCTTTGCTGATGCTGTTCACAAAGGAAGACCCTCAGAGCCCTACCTAAGGTAGAGGCGCAGGCAGGGAATACATCCTGGTCAGTAAGGAAACCCTTGACTGGTGCCTCACACGACCCCCGAAAGTGGGGCAGAATGGCTGCTTAGCGGAGCTTTCAAACTGCCTGTCCCTCCCAGTGTCTGACAGAAGGCCCTGGCTTAGGTGGGAGTCAGGAAGCAGAGGATTAGAGTTCCTCGGGACACCAAGCCCCTGAGCACTATTAGCTCATAAGCCCTCTGAGAATCCTCACAGCATCTTAGATCAGCCAGGCAAGTATCAAGCTGAAGTGTCTATTCTAGAAGAATGACAGCACATTGTCTGTTATCCACAGCAAGAAAGAACCTCTGGCCTACCCATTAATTACATGACATTAGCATCATTGGCAATTTGCATTATGCTGGCATGACAGCTATAGGAAGTGAATCTATGTATTTTAGACCTCAAAAGTATTCACATTCTCTTTTTGTTTCATATTTGTTTGTAAAGAAACTTAAATGAAGATTTGAGGGGAGCCGGAAGGGCTTAGCAGCAGCATAACACAAAAGCAAACGTTAATCTTTGTTTTTCTTAAAAGTCTTTGGATCACTCAGGTTGCGTGGCCTACTCTTTGTCTAAAATCCTCATCTCTCAATCCCCCTCGCTTCAGAAAGCTTGACCTCAGAAGTGTCTTTTTTTTTTTTGAGACAGAGCCTCAAGCTGCCACCCTGGGTAGAGTGCCATGGCATCGCAGCTCACAGTAACCTCCAACTCCTGGGCTCAAGCGAGTCTCCTGCCTCTGCCTCCCAAGTAGCTGGGACCACAGGTGCCCGCCACAACGCCCGGCCATTTTTTGGTTGCAGCCGTCCTTGTTGTTTGGCGGGCCCGGGCTGGATTCGAACCCACCAGCTTAGGTGTACGTGGCTGGCACCTTAGCCCGTTGAGCCACAGGTGCCGAGCCGACCTCAGAAGTGTCTTAAAGGAACAAACCTTGGGATTATTATTTGAGAGGCAAACACAGGAAAACATCTCCGAATGATGCAAGCCTAATCGAGCTGCAAAATGAATAATATCCCTTGTCAAGAGACGTGCATACAAAAAGTAACCTGTCTAGTTGCTGTGTTTTCCTGCAAAGTACATTAGTTTGGATTTTGTTTTCAACAGTAACAGCCAGCCATCACACATTTTTGCTCCAAGGTAGAGCCTATTAAATCTACTGGCCTTGTCTGTTGCTAGGATTCTTAGCGTTTCATAGGCTACTGGCGTAGAAAGAACACTCGCCACCACTTAGTTTTGTTTAATGTTCAGTATATTAAGCTTTTACATCTATTAAGCACATCCCCTCAAATATTTAAACACTATTATGCAACTAATGTCAAACTACACACTTCATGAACCAAGTGCCTTCAATATTTAAATGCTGATTTCAAACTTTGACGAGGTGTTTTGAACATTTCAATAAAGCTGCAAACCTAATGTGACAAATTATCTTTAATGAAAAACACACAAGTTTAGTGACTCTAAAAATTAGTATTATATCGGGCGGTACCTGTGACTCAGTGAATAGGGCGCCAGCCCCATATTTTGAGGGTGGTGGGTTTGAACCCACCCCCGGCCAAATTGCAACAGCAAAAAAAATAGCCGGGCGTTGTGGTAGGCACCTGTGGTCCCAGCTACTCGGGAGGCTGAGGCAAGAGAATCACCTAAGTCTAGGAGTGGGAGGTTGCTGTTGAGCTGTGACGCCACAGCACTCTACTGAAGGTGACAAAGTGAGACTCTGTCTCTAAAAAAACAGAAAAAAATTAGTATTATATCCACATTTAAATTCATTTCAAAAATAGTTAAGGCTATGAGTTTCATTCAGTTTTCTAAACGTAATGTTTGACCTTTCTAGAGTGATGATAATCTTATTAGCCACAAAAGAGAAGGATTCATTGAGGTTGCAGCTTCTAGGTTACACATCGAGAGACTCTTGGTTGGAACATAGTTTCCCAGGAGAACAGAACTCAGTCATTGGTCCAGTTATGCAGCTTCCATGGTAGAGTTTCACCTGCTCTCTCAAAGCACCTTGCAGGGATACGTGTTTTCTTCCACTTTCCCATGTTACAGGCAAGGCTGGCCTCAGGAGGGTCTTCTTGAATGACTACTTACTTTATAACATCCTGTTAGCATCTCATTGCAATTAGGATAATGCAGAAGTGGATTTCCCAAGAGAGCAATGAGTCAACCAGGTTGCCCTGGCTCCAGTTGGACTGTTTTCATCCTCTAACAGATTTGGACACTCTTTTTTACCTGGTTAATTTGTGTGACTCTGATGCAGTTCTTACTTCTCCCAAAAGTACTGGGTGGTCACATTTCTCTCATTCCATCCTTCCTGCTTGAAACAGAGACAGAAAAATTCATATCTGTACTCCATATAGGCATTTATACTTAATAGGAAAGTGTATGTTCATCTTCTCCTACTTATAAAAATTAATTTGAAAAAGAAACAAGTTCTATTATAGCCATTTGCTCATTCTTCAGTAGGTATGTGGACTGTCCGTTCTATACAAGGCACCACACTAGCAACCATGGCAGAGACTTCATGCTTCCCTCCTATGATCTCCCCTTTCCCAGCTGTATGGAAGGATCACTTTTCTCTGCCCTGCCCTTCCAGTAGAGCCACATGACTAATTTTGGCCAGTGGCTTGTAGGCAGTAATACCACTTTGAGATAGGAACAATGAACTGTGATTGTGAGACCCTCCAGCTGTCTGTTCCCCCTCCTGTCCCATCATTTTCAGCTGGAGGGGTCTCCTGAACCCCAGAGTGAAGGTGCCGTGCAACACAGGCCCCTGCTGACCTGAGATGCACATGTGGCACGAAGAGAAATAAATCTGTCCTGTTTTTAGGCTCTGAGACATGAGGGTTATTGTTACTACAAGATGACCAAGTCGATTCTAAAAGTTACGCTGCTGCCTTGGGGGACCCAGGGGATAGACCCAGCCTTATAGGCACTTGTGGTGTAGGAAGGGGGATAAGACGAGTACACAAAAAGCAAGAGGCACGACCAGAACATGGTAAATGCCACACATGAGCTACGTACACACGGCTAGGAGTGTTTCTAAAAGGGATCGTGTCTAGTGTGGGTGGAGATAGGTGGAAATCGAGAGTATTCCAGGTGGCAGCAACAGCAGAAGCAATAGCATGGGCTGTAGGGTAGCACAGGGAGAACAGCAAAAGATGAATCTAGAAAGGTAGGTTGGGCACCAATTACACGGGCCTTGAAGGCTAAACAGAAAATTTTGAATCCTGGAATATTTAGGGGGTGGGAAGTGACATGATGAGGTTTTTTTACAAACAGTCTGGTAGTGCTGAGGAAGTTCATGAGCTCGTCCTAGGAAAAAATGTTACATACTTCCTTGGTGAATATTACTGCGGTCATCTTCAAAGTACTCCCCTCGGGAAGCTCTGCACCCACACCAGCACCCTTCACAGCAATTTTGGAATTCTTTTTCTGGAATGACCAACAGAGCTCTCGTCATACAGAGTTCTGACATGAAGTTTGCACGCATCCTAGAGAAAGTGCTACATACCTCATTGCTGAATATCACTACGGTCCTCTTCGAGGTACTCCCCTTGGCCATCCCATACTGACATTCAGCTATGGTCACCAGATGGCCAAGGGGAGAGAAGAACTTGTGGGTGCAAATTAAGAAGGTATATTGCATTTGGCTCATTATCAAACACTCTAAAAATGTGTTAGTGGGCTGTGACACTACAAATCTGCTTTTATGAATTTACCTTTCAAAAATAATTAAGAATGTATGTGATTAATGTAGTTGCAAGGGTGCTTATCACAAAGAAGTTTATAAAAGCAAAAGATTAGAAATAGCCTGCATACTAATAATAGGAAATTGAATACATAAATGGTATTATATTGACAGAATAGAAAAACATACAGTTAATAGAAACATTGTCAAAGTCTATTGATATGAACAAATATTTATGATATGCAGTTAATTACAAACTGTATTGCAGCAGGGTGCCTTTACTACACACACACATATACACATATACAGAGGTATTTATATCAAAATGTTAACTGTGCTTATTTCAAAGCGGTGAGATTAAAGACAATACGTTTTTCTTTTTGCTTACTTGATTTTTCTAAAGTCTCTATAATTAACTCCTATCATTTCCATTTGCAAATTATAAATTCCATTTATAAATTCATTCGTTCATAAAGATTTTACAGCTATTTCTGTAGGCTGTGGGTGAGGTACTTGGGAATGAAATAGAAAGGGACAAATGTGAGATGTGATCTAGTAAATGTGTCACAACAATTGACAGGAGCAGGGAATTGATTGGTTAGAAAAAGCAAGTAATCGCTTTCACTGTAGTTGAGCGGCAAAGGGCCACGATTCGCGAAGGTTGGGACCCGGTTACCCGGCCCTTCATGGGAAGTGAGCAAACCCGAGAAGCGGATGCCATACTCACTTGCAGAGCGTTGAAGACAGCGTAATTATGAGGTTGCAAATAAGTGAAGGATTACTAGCATGCTCGGATGCTGAGTACTGGAGCCAGGAGCATTGGCCTTCATGAGGGAGGTTTTGAGAACTGAGTGCTGCAATGCATACATTGAGAGCTAGCAGCCATAGCAGCTTAGCCCAAGAGGAAGAGGTAAGCCTTGATCTGACCCCCACAGTAGAATGGGTAAACAGCTGATTTTGTTAGTTGTTTGAAGAAAAGGATATCAAATGATGAAATCACCCCAAATAGCTGGAATTACCGGCAGATTGTGTAGTGGCTGCAGCTCCAGAGGATGGATGTCAGTCTGTGAAAGACCAAGAGCTGCTATCAACTTGGATTCTGTTGAACATTTGGTGTAGAAGTATGCCTTGTTCATCAGGACATTCTCAACAAAGCTAAGCGATGGGTTGGGCAACGTTTTTCCGTAACTGGCACATTTGGTATCATTCATTAAATTTTCTAGCATTGTTCCTTGCCAGCCTGTCCAACAGGAGCTTATATGAATTGGTTGTTATGTTGGGAGCTAGTACTTTAAAATGGAAATTGTTTATTCCCCTTGAGTAATGTTTTCATTCAGTTACCATGAACTAATATTGTAATAAAGGATGGTCTTTGGCTAAAAAAAAAAAAATAGAAAAAGTAGACGGGCACTGTGGTGGATGCTTGTAGTCTCTGCTACTTGGGAGGCTGAGGCAGGAGGATTGCTTGAGACCAGGAGTTTGAGGTTGCTGTGAGCTAGGATGAGGCCATGACACTGTAACATAGAGAACAGAGCAAGACTCTTATCTCAAAATAAAAAATGTGTTAAAATTACTTTTTCATGAAAGTGGGTAGATGAAAGAATTGTTAGCCCTGATTCTGAAGTCTGTACTTCTTCCTCTTTTTCCAAAGTCTCCTCCTGGACTTGACCGCTATCATCACTTCCCTATTGCTGAATCACCAGCTGATGAGAGCAGTTCCTCCAAAAACTATAGCAGTACGGAATAGATAAACTGGGTCTATTGCAAAACTATATTAATCTATTATGAAGTAATTCATTCTATTTTATGAAGGAACTGACTCAACATAGAGATATAAAATGTTCTTAGGCCACCCTGCTGGGTCTCTTTTTAAAGCCATTTACTTGTATTTAGATGGAGCTTTATAGTTTATGATGTGCTTTGATAAGCTTTCTAATTTGCTAATCACAACAGCTTGATGGATTAGACAGAGTAATTCATGAAACTGCATTTTCCAATAAATAAACAGAAGCTCAAAGAGGTCACCCAGCTAGTACTAAATGGCAGCACCCACACTGAAACCAGAGTTTTCCGAAATGTGGTGCAAAGTTCTTTCACTTACCCCGTGTTGATGTTCTCTCATTCAAAAAGCATTGGCCTCTGCTTTCCTCAGGTACGCCTTAATTATAATGAAAGACAAAAATGCAGAGGATACTGAATAGCCAAAGAATTGAATATATCCACAAACACAGATTGTGTGGCTTGCACACAGTTTGTGTATTTGAATTAGTTGTGAGTATTTTACATATTCATAGCTTTCACATAAAAACTAGGACATCTGTCTTAAGAATTAGAAGATCTGGCTCGGTGCCTGTGGCTCAAGCAGCTAAGGCACCAGCCACATACACCTGAGCTGGCGGGTTCAAATCCAGCCTAGACCTGCAACCAAAAAATACCTGGGCGTTGTGGCTGGCGCACGTAGTCCCAGCTAGTTGGGAGGCAGAGGCAGGAGAATTGCTTGAGCCCAGGAGTTGGTGGTTTCTTTGAGCTCTGATGCCATGGCATTCTAAATCCCAGGGCAACGGCTTGAGGCTCTTTCTCAAAAAAAAAAAAAAAAAAAAAAGAACTAGAAGATCTGACAAAACACTGTGCTTTCTGTGTGGCAACAGTAGCTTGAGCCACTTTGCCTGTTCGCCACAATTCCTTTTGTCCCTTACACTCAGCCTGCTTCAACTCAGTTTTTTCCTTGCCTTTAACGCTGTAGGCATTTGAGTTTGTGAACTCCTCCCTGGGCTGTTATGTCATGTTGATTTATTTTTCTTTGTAGCAATCATTTCTGAATAACAGACTCATCAAAAATATTATAATATCTGTTCTAGTGGATCCTGTTAATGTATTGCCAAATATTTTTTCCAAGTTTTATATTTTTGCACTTGTTAAGTGGCATTATTAGAAATAGTTAAGTTTTAGAGAATGCATGGTTGAAAAGTAATATTCTGATTATGTTGTTTTCACCTAACTCCCCAGAGTAAGTTGTTCCATGGTATTTATGACTCCACTCTTAAATCAGTGTATTCACACCTACATTCTATTTTAGATTTCCTAAATTTTCTTCTCTTTAACAAATTGTACTTACTATTTATTTTCATTCTGTACTTACTATTTATCTTCATTCCTATTCCTTATAACAGTGGGGAAATATCGGCAGCCTTATTTCTTTTCTTCCTACTTGCTTTATAAATTCCCATGCCCTTCCTTGTTTATATTTTATCTGCTCTTATAATTTATTAGGTTTGTCTTCTGTGACTTGGTTTTGATTTTTTTTTTTTTTTTTTTAGTTTTATGGTCCATTATAACAAATTTCTGGGAGAAAACAAAAAGACAATCCCAAGAATAATAAAAAGATTTCCATTCATTTTTGGTTTCATGTTTTTGTTTTTTTTTTTTTTCCTTTGACATGATTAGCTGGTATGTTAAATGTCTTAGTCACTGACCTTTCCTAGATTAAAAAAAACAATTCATGAACCTTCAGAGTTGTTTTTTTTTTTTTTAATTGTATTCATTCATGACAACCCAGTGGTTCTCAAGCATCAAGTCATAGATAGTATCTAAAACATGCTAGGAAGCCAGTGTAATCCCAGCACTCTGGGAGGCCCAGGCGGGCAGAGCTCAGAAGTTCGAGACCAGCCCGAGCAACAGTAAGACCCTGTCTCTAAAAATAGCCAGGCATTGTGATAGGCACCTGTAGTCCCAGCTACTTTGGAGGCCGAGGCAAGAGAATCACTTGAGCCCAAGAGTTGAGGTTGCTGTGAACATGATGCCATGGCACTCAACCCCAGGGCGACTGAGTGAGACTCTGTCAACACAACAACAAAAAACATGATAGGGACTATGCCTGGCTATCTATATACAAAAATGAATAAGACAGTCTCCATTTTCATAGCCTAGTTATTCTCTTCATTGATTATGTCATGACTTTTTTCTCCCTTAAACCTCCAGAATTTCTTTGCTTTGTTTGTTTGGTTGTTTGTTTTGAGACAGATTCTCATTCTGTTGCCCAGGCTAGAATGCCATGGCCTCAGCCTCGCTAATAGCAACCTCAGATGGCCTGGATTGAAGCGATCCTCCTACCTCAGCCTCCCAAATAGCTAGGACTATAGACCCCTGCAGAATTTCTTAATTTTCTTTCTGCTGATGACCACTTGTCCTGTCACCTTACTCAAGACTACCAGCAGGATTTGTGTGTGTGTGTGTGTGTGTGTGTGTGTGTTTTGGCCAGGGTTGGGTTTGAACCCACCACCTCTGGCATATGGGGCCAGCGCCCTACTCCTTTGAGCCACAGATGCCGCCCTACCAGCAGGATTTGACACATCTCAATCTCTCACCTCTCCTTGAAACAGTCTTTCTCACTCTCTCTTTTTTTTTTTTTTTCAAAGGATTTTATTCTAGAAAATTAGTGTGATAGTGTCTCCATCAAAAGATGTACTTTTTTTGACCTGTAATATTTTTCTCATTAGCCCAATTTTTATGGGTTGTTTTTTAAATTCTGTTTTGTTCTCCCTCTTTCTTTTTTTTTCTTTTTTTTTTTTTAAATACATGTATTTTTTTATTATTCATTACATTATTTCACACCACCACCCGTCAGTTATAAGACAGAATTGATTTACAGAAAAGAATACTGAAAACACCAAAGCTCCTGGTAGAGGGAGAGATTTCAAGTGGTGAGAGAGATGCTCTCT
>CAUYRH010082629.1:0-17441 GCA_963574655.1 Perodicticus potto | reverse complement strand
AATTAAATAAATACTATGAAAAAAACAAGAGAGAAAAGTATAAACCAGAAATCTACACAAAACACAGAATATAATTATCAAAATGATAGTAGTAAACCCTATACTATCAATTATTACTTAAAATAGAAATGTGATAAACTTCCAAGCTACAACATGTAGAATGACTGAATAAATAAAAAAATAGAACTAACTTTATACATTCTACAGGACAATCACTTTAGCATTAAGAACAAAAATAAGACTGTAAATAAGGGGGAAAAAGAAGAGATTTCATACAAGTAGTAATTTAAAATGAAGAGGGGTAAGTACATTTATATTAGACAAATTAAATGTTTAGTCAAACCCTGTTTTAAGAGACAATGTAAGTGATTATATAATGATGAAAGTTTAAGCAACCAAGAATATTTAATAATTATAAACATAAATGGGCCCAACATTGCAGCACTTAAGTACAAAAACAAATAAGAAAAGAAATAACTGAAAATATATAGCATTTTTTATATTAGTAGGAGACTTAAGTATTCCACTTTTAAAAATTTGTAGAATATCTAGAGAAAATGTCAATGGGAAAACACATGGGCCTAACAGACGTATACAGAGCTTTCAGTCCTATAGAAATATAATATACATTCTTTATAAGTACACATTAAACAGGATAGATCAAATTATGTCACAAGGTAAGTTTTGACAAATTTAAGAAGGTTGAAATTATAACAAATATCTTTTCCTACCACAAGGAAATGTAGCTAGAAATCAATAACAGAAGGAAAACTGGAATGTTCTTAAATATGTAGAAGTTGAACAACATATGGCTGAGCAACAAATGAGTGAGGAATAAATTGAAGGGAAAATCTTTAAAAATATTGAAACACACAAAGCTGAAAACATAACACACTAAGACTTATAAGGTGTAATAAAAGAGTAATAAGAAGGAAGATTATAATGATAAATACCTACTTTTAAAATGAAAAAAAGATTAAAAAACTAACTTCTCAAAAAGTTAGAACAAGAACAGACTTGGCTGTACTTTACCATAAGAAAAGAAAAAAACATATAAATTAGAGCAAAAATAAAAGGAACAGAGAATAGGAAAAATTCATCATAAGAGTTGTTATGGAAAAGAAAACCAACACTGACAATTCCTTATTTGATCTACCTTAGAAATAAAATATAAGATTATAATAAATAAATGAAAGAGGAGACATTAAAATTGATGCTATACAAATAAAAAGGAACATGAAAGACCACTATGGACAATTAAACACCAACAAATTGACTAACCCAGAAATGTGAAAAGACAGGTCCCCAGAATACCATGGCTGACTAAGCTTCCCTGTCCTGCTGTAGTTCTCAGGATATCTGTAATATGTGCTTAGAAATCCTTGATAAGATCCTTGCAAATGGAGTTCTTGAATAAAATGGAAAAATTTCCAAATAGTATGTAATAAAGGGTGAGGATAACACTGCAAATCTATAGCCAATATTAATAAAAACTGTTTAAACCAAGGTAGAGTAAAGATTAAAGAAAAATAAGAGGGGGAATATAGATAGAAAAGAAAAGCATCTGGCTCAAAGTTGTTACATCTCTGAGCTCTGCTTTTGTCCCTACCAAAATGAGATGTCTTACAAAACATGTGCTCAGCATGTCCAGTGATGCTCAAGATATAAATCCAGAGTAGAGTGTTTTCGAGGTTATTCACTGTGGTGCAAAGTGTGCAACATGCACATAAAACTCTATCTGCTCTGAACATCTTTCCTAACTCTTAGAGTATTGGCTTCTCATGGATCCAGGAAATCTCTTGATTCTAGCTGCATATTTTTGAGAAATAAAGCTGTTTTTCCTAACTTGTCAAAAAACAGAAGCAAAAGAGTAAATAGCCATTGTACAAAATGGTAGAAAATGTTTATAAACCATACACTGATAAAGTGTTAATATCAAAAATGTCTTTTAAATACATGTATTTTATTATAAAAAAGAAAACAACCTGGCAGTGCCTGTGGCTCAAAGGAGTAGGGTGCTGGCCCCATATGCTGGAGGTAGCTGGTTCAAACCCAGCCCTGGCCAAAAACTACAAAAAAAAAAAAAAAAAAAAAAAAAGGAAGAAGAAGAAGAAAAAAGAAAACAACCTAAAACAGAATCAGAATAAAAGCAAACTAGATATTAAAAATGGGCTAAGGACCTTATTAGACATTACCACAAAGAAGACATATGGACAATCAAAGGGTAGTTGAAAATAGGTTCTACATTTCTATCAACCAAATAAATGACAATCAGAAATGCAATGAGATATCCCTTATACTTTTTGAGATGGCTACCTTATAAAAATAAAAACAGATACAAAAAATAACAAGCGCCAACAGGGTTTGGAGAAAATGAAACACTGTACAGTTATCGATAGGAATGTAAAATGTGCACCTGCTTGGGAAAATATCATGGGATTTCTTGAAAAAATTAAAAACTAAACTAACATATGGTCCAGCAAACCTAGTTATGGATATTTATTTAAAAAAAATTAAAACCAGAATTTTAAAGTAGTGTGTGCACTCCCATGTTCACTGTAGCATTATTCACAGTAGCAAAGAGGTAGAATCAATATCAATTTCCAATGACAGGTGAATAGATAAACGAAATGTGTCACAAGCTACACAGTGGAATATTAGTTATCCATATAAAGGAAGGAAATTTAGTTATCTGTTACAACATGCATTAACTTGGAAAGATTATGCTAAGTTGAATAAGTCTAGCACAGAAAGCACAATACTACATGATTCCACTTCTATAAACTACCAAAAATAAACATACCCTATATTCAAAGTACTGAAGCAAAATCTACCAACCAAGGATACTGTGCTAGGCAAATTTTCTCTTCAAGCAGAAAGGGAAATAAAGTTTTTCCAAACAAACAAAAGATGAGGAAATTAATAATCACTAAATCTATATTTTAAGAAATGAATGCTACAGCGAGTTCTTGAACTAGAAAAGAATGAATATTGCATGCAAAATGAAAACATTCGAAAATATAAAACTCACTGGTAAATGTAAGTACATAGCTAAATTCAGGATACTCCAATACTATAAATGTGGTGTATAATCAACTCATACCTCTTGTATGAGAAATAAAAGACAAATCTATCTAAACTAATAATAACTATGGCAACCTGTTTAAATATAGGCAATATCCTACAAAAAGATGTAAACTGAGATAACAAAATGTAAAAATATGTGTGTGGGAGAAAAGTAAAGAGCTTTTTCATTTTTTCTTTGTTTTCTTTTTTCTATTTTCTTTGTAATCAAAGTGAAGTTTTCACCACTTTAAAATAACTTGTATTTAAATTATGTTTTCAAACCTTAATGGCAACCAAACAGCCAAAACCTACAACAGAGGACATAAAAGTAAAGACAAACATTCTGAAACATACTGCCAAAGAAAATCCCTTATATAGAAATAAAAATAGTTAAAAAAAAAAAAAAGAAATAAAAAGAGGAGTTACAAAACAACCAGAAACAAGAAACAAAAGAGCAGTAATAACTTCTTATGTATCAATTATAACATTGAGTATAAATGGACTAAATTCTAAAATTAAAAGTTAGAAAGGAAAAATGCATTTTTAAAAGATCCAAATATATGCTGCTTACAGGAAACTTATTTAATCTTTAAAGACACACAGAAACTCAAAGTAAAGGGATAGTAAATGATATTCCATGTAAACGGAAAGTGAAAAAGAACAGGAGTAGTCACACTTTTATGTGATAAAGTAGAATTCAAGTAAAAGTCCTTGAAAAGAAAGAAATAACATCACTATCTAATGGTAAAAATGTCAATTCACCATGAAAATATAACAATGGTAAATATGCATAAGCACCAAACACCATGGAACCTAAATAAATAAAGCACACATTAATGGATATAAAAGAAAAGATAGATTCAATGTAATACAAGCAAGGGGCTTCAATACCTCAGCAAGGGATAAATCATCCAGACAGAAAACCAATAGAGCGACATTAGAGTTAAACAACCTAGACTAAAGGAACCTAATAAACATTTACAGAAAATTTCATCCAACTGATGCATAATGCATAATGCTTTTCTTAAGCACATGAAATTATCTGTAGGATGGACCATATTTTAGGGCAAAAGCAACTTTTATAAAAATGAAAAAAGAATTGAAATTACATCACATATAGGTTTTGAAAACATGGGAGAAAAATTAAAAAGAGGAACTTTGGAAAATATACAAACAAATGAATATTAGGAAGTATACTTCTGATCAATCAATGGGTCAATAAAGAAATAAAGACAGATTTTTTAAAAATGTAAAACAAGTGAATATGAAAACACAACATACCAAATTCTGTGGCATTACAGAAAAAAGAGCAGCACTAAGAGTGAAGTTTATCACAATAAATGGTTACAAAAAAATGTATAAAAAGGGGAGAGGGAGAAAAAAAGAAAAAAAAAAGGTATAAAGATATCAACTTAACAGTCTGCACTACAAAGAACTTGAAGAGGAAGAACAAAGTAAACCCCAAATTAGTAGAATGAAAAAAATAATAATGATAAGAAGATAAATAGAATAGTCTGTTGCGAGTTCACTGAGAAAGCACAGATGGGAACATAATTGCCATAAGACATTGCCCTGTCCATGCTGAAGGTGGTTTGGCAGGGCCCATGGAGGTGGAGCTGCTAAGTAGACTTGTACCCAGCTGGTGCCTCAGAGGACAGTCCAGGGGAGCAGGTCAGCAGCAGCTCTGTTGTGGAATAATAAATGACGTGGCAGAAGGTTTTAGGATAAAAGACCTAAAATCCCTTTAATACCTGGATGGACATCAGAGTTAGGTGACAGATGAACCATGCCAAAGTCAAGGCAAAGAATGATCTTTTCTGAAGTGAATGTGAGCACTGAGGGAGAATTTTGGGAAGATTGCCAACTAATAGCAAGACTCGGCAGAGGCTCCTGACCAGAGGGAGAAAACTGGACAGAATCTGACTATGAAGCCAAAGGTGGGGAGGTGAACCAAGAAAGAAGTTCAGCAAGCTGTGACTCCAAGGAAAAGCATTCAAGAAAACAAATTACAGATACAAACCCGATTAACTAGAGGATGGGAGACCTCCTTCCCCAAGTGGGAGGCCCACCACAGGCTCTCGGCAAGAGATCAGGGAACTAAAGACCTATTATTTTACCTAACTGGAGAGGTAAAACACCCATTAAACACTGGGTCTCTTTCTCCTGGGAGGTCCCACTTGTTAGCCTAGACACACCCCTGTTGGGCATAAAATTGAAAAAATATTTTCCTTAATAATTCCAAACTCCCAGTCCACCCTCCCTGCCTCAAATGGTGGGCTGAAGTTCTGTTTTCTGCAGAGCACAGTGTTTGGTCTGTTCCTGAGAGATCTGGGCACAGTATGGACCACCAAACATCAGGACGAAATCTGTGACTAGTGGGCAATAAAGAGAGTATGGGAAGAAAGGGACACTCAGTGGAGTGGTGGTGTTTACTCTCGGTTTAGGCTGTGTCTGGTGGGAGGAGTTGTAGAAACCCTGACTCTGATGGTGGCCACAATCAGGAGAGTAGTTGTCAGGTGTGGAATGAGTTCAGAAGGTGGGGCTGGTCCCCAGGTTCAACTGGGCTGGGAAGCAGAGGGTTGCTGGGCGTAGACCAAGAGCTGAAGTCAAGGGCATAGTCTCCTCTCTCCAACAGAACTGGCAAGCCTCCTGGTGTACACTGAGCCTGGTTGGTAGGGGCATGGTCCCCTAACTCCAATAGAGCCAGTGACCAGAGGCTTGTTGGGTGTACACTGAGATCTGCCAGTGGGGACATGGTCCCCAGCTCCAACTGGGCTAGCAGGCAGAGAAGCGGACACCAGTGTGGACTGAGTCTGGTGGGAGGGGGCTTGGACCCCTAGTTTCAATTGAGCTGCTGGACAACCTTGGATCCCTCTCTGTTGAGCAGGGTTTGTACTACCCAAGACAATTTGATTGGAACTCGCACCTGGAGCTGTCTACCCAGCAACACTCTGAGGTTGAACTTTGAAGTTCTGTAGTGGAAAAGAATTGAAGGGTATGGGTGGGGCACTGCAGCTGTCTTTATCTCTCCACAGCCAAGATTTAAAACTAATACCATGGCTTCTTCAGATAGGGTAGGGGTCGGCTGATTTCAAAACAGAGCCAGCTTTCACTAGCTCACCAAGTAGGTCCTCAGAGTCTCCAGCAAAAACTCTGAAAGTGTCCTTTGTAACATTGTAGGGGATAAGCCACAATTACAAAGCCTAGCACTTTGGTAAGGGGCTGATAAACTCTACTACCTTGGAACCCCAATTCAATTTCACCCTCTGAGTTCTAATAACCAAATGGTGGAAAATAAAAATGGGGCAGAACCAATGGAAGTACTCTGGCAACATGAATAACCAGAGTAGTTAAACACCCGCAAGAAATGACAAAGGAGATACAACTAAAGATGCCATGCATAGAAAAATGATTCAAATGTCAGAAAGAGAATTCAGAATATGGATGGAAAATAAGATAAGTAGAATGGAAGAAGAGTTAGAAATTGAAATCTAAACAGTAGTTCTAAAGTTGTCACAAGAAATTAATAAATTCAAAGACAAAGATCCAAAGATATGGACATAATGAGAAAAGGGATATCAGAAATCAAGGAAATGAAAAAAATATGCGAGGAGCTCCGAAATATAGTAGAATCCCTCAGTAATAGAGTTGACCAGACAGAAGAAAGGATCTGTGAAACTGAAGAAAAAAAGCTTTTGAATGTTCTCAAATGCTCAAAAGGTAGACAAATGGAGAGGAAAAAACTGATCATTCCCTGAGAGTGTTGTGGGATCATACAAAAGATTAAACATTCATCTTGAATTCCTGAAGGACAAGATGATGGTCCTAAAGGCACAGATGCTCTACTCCAAGAGATTATGGAGGAGAATCTCCCAAGCATTGTAAGATAAACAGAAATTCAGATAGTAGACAGTTTCAGAACCCCAGCAAGACTCAATCCAAATAAAGCATCTCCTAGACACATTTTGATCAACTTTGCCAAAGTTAAAATGAAGGAGAAAATACTGCAATCAGCTATACATAAAAAAAATTACCTAAAAAGGGAAAAATATTAGAATAATTGGAGATCTCTCACCCAAAACCTTTCAAGTCATAAGAGGATAGTCATTGACCTTCAACTGCCTAAAATAAAACAACTTTCAGCCCAAGTTCACATACCGAACTCAACTGAGTTTCATTTGTGATGGAGAAATCAAATACTTTAATGACATACACATGTTGAAGAAATTTGCCATAACTAAACCAACTCTCCAGGATATTCTCAGACCCATCCTCCACAATTTAAAAGCACAATGCTCTACCACCAAAGTCAACTCACTCATATATTTTTGAACAAAACCCAACTTCCAAAGTGGTGAAAGGATTAAAAATGTCCACAAATCATTCAACAAACATGACACCCAAAACACTGCCAGGGTTATCAAATCTCTCAATTAATGTGAATGGCTTAAATTGTCCTCTAAAGAGGCTCAGGTAGGCTGACTGGATACATAAATTCACACCAGATATCTGATCCATACAAGATTGTTATCTTATCTTAAAGGATAAAAATAGACTCAGGGTGAAGGGATAGACATCTATAATACAAGGAAATGGAAAGAAAAAAGCAGAGATTGTGATTTTATTTGCAGATACAATAGGCTTTAAATCAATACAGGTAAAGAAAGATAAGGATGGTCACTACAAATTTGACAAGGGAAACACCCAACATGAAGAAAATTCAATAATTAACACTTATGCACCTTACCAGAATGCTCCCCAATTTATAAAGCAAGCCCTAATGGATATTAACAACTAGATATCTTCCTGAACTATAATAGTTGGAGATTTTAAAACTCCTTTGGCAATCTTGGATAGCTCCTCCAAGAAGAAACTAAACAAAGAAATATTAAACTTAAAACTGACACTAGAACAAATGGACTTAACAAACCTCTACAGAACACTTCATCATCATAAAACTAAATATACATTCTTCTCATCAGCCCATGGATCACCCTCCAAAATTGATCGATTCTTAGGACATGAATCTAATCTCAGCAAATTTAAAATTATAGAAATTATTCCTTACAACTTCTCAGACCACCATGGAATAAAAGTTGAACTGAACAGCAACAGGAATCTTTATACACAAACAAAGTCATGGAAACTACATAATCTTAGGCTATATGATAGCTGGGTCAAAGACTAGATTAAGAAAGAAAACACCAAAGTTTTGGAACAAAATGATAATGATGACACAAATTATCAAAACCTGTGGGATACTGCAAAGGCAGTCCTAAGAGGTACATATATAGGATTGGAAACCTTCATCATGAAAACAGGAAGAAAGGAAGTCAACAACTTAATGGGTCATCTCAAGCAACCAGAAAAGGAAGAAAATTCCAACCCCAAACCTAGCAGAAGAAAAGAAACAACCAAATTCAGGGCAGAATTAAATGAAATTGAAAACAAAAGAATCCTTCAGAAGACTAATGAAACAAAAAGTTGGTTTTTTGAAAAGATTAACAAAATTGATAAAACTTTGCCCAAGCTAGCAAACAACAGAAAAGTAAAATCTCTAATGTCATCTATCAGAAATGATAAAGGAGAAATAACAACAGACACCTCAGAAATTCAAAAAATTCCTCAATGATTACAAAAAACTCTATTGCCAGAAATATGAAAATCTAAAGGAAATGGACGAATACATGGAAGCACCCCACCTTCCTAGACTCAACTAGAAAGAATTAGAAATCTTGAATAGACCTATATCAATCACTGAAATAGCATCAACAATACTAAATCTCTCAAAAAAGAAAAGTTTGTGAACAGATAGCTTCACATCCGAATTCTATCAAGCCTTTAAAGAACTAGTATCTAATTATACAAACTTTTCCAAAGCATAGAAATAGAAGTAATACTTCCCAACATATTCTGTGAGGCAAATATCACCCTGATCCCCAAACTAGTAAAGGATCCAACAAAGAAGAAAATTATAGACCAATATCATTAATGAAGATCAATGAAAAAATATTCATTACAATCTTAGTAAACAGTATTCAAAAACATCAAAAAATTATGCATCATGATCAAGTTGGTTTCATTCCAGGGTTATAAGGTTGGTTCAACATATGGAAATCTATAAATATACTACATCACATAAATAAAATAAAAAGCAACAACCATATGATTCTCTCAATTGATGTAGAAAATGCTTTTGATCATATCCAGCATACTTTCATGATCAGACCAGTCAAGAAAACAAGCATAGAAGGGATATTTTTTTGAACTGATAGAGGCCATCTACAGCAAACCCACAGCCAATATCATATTGAATGGAATAAAATTAAAAACATTTCCACTCAGATCAGGAACTAGGCAAGGATGCCCACTGTCTCCATTGCTATTCAACGTAGTAATGGAAGCCTTAACCATCACAATCTGGCAAGGGAAGACAATCAAGGGTATCCAAATAGGGTCAGAGGAGATCAAACTCTCACTCTTCACAGATGATGTGATCCTGTACTTGGAAAATCCCAGGGACTCAACTAAAAAACTCTTAAAATAATTGATTGAGGAATACAGCAGTGTCTCAGGATACAAAATCAACACTTAAAAATCAGTAGCTTTTATATATACCATCAATAGTCATGCCAAAAATATAGTCAAGGACTCTATTCCTTTTACAGTAGTGTCAAAGAACATGAAATATCTGGGAATTTACCTAACAGAGGATGCAAAAGATCTCTATTAAGAGAATTATGAAACTCTGAGAAAAAATAGCTGAATATGTTAACAAATGGAAAAACATACCATGCTCATGGCTGGGAAGAATCAACATTGTTAAAATGTCCATACTACCCAAAGCAATCTACAGATTTTATGCAATTCTTATTAAAGTACCACTATCATACTTTAAAGAGCTTGAAAAAATAGTGATTCATTTTTCATGGAATCTGAAAAAATCTTGAATACCCTATACATTACTCAGAAATAAAAACAAATCCGGAGGCATCATGTTACCAGACTTCAGGCTATACTATAAATCTATAGTGATCAAAACAGCATGGTACTGGCACAAAAAAAGAGGTAGATTTATGGAACAGAATAGAGAACCAAGGATGAACCCAGCTGCTTATCATCATTTGATCTTCTATAAGCCTATCAAAAACATTCAGTGGGGGAAAGACACCCGATTTAATACATGGTGCTGTGTGAACTGGCTGGAGACTGGTAGAAGACTGAAACTGGACCCCCACCTTTCATTATAACAAAAAATGATTCTAGCTGGATAAAAGATTTTAATTTCAGATATTAAACTAAAAAATTATTAGAAGAGAGTGCAGGGAAAACATTTGAATAAATTGGACTGGGAGAATATTTTATGAGGAGGAACCCCCTGGCAATAGAAGCAACACCAAAATTATATTACTGGGACGTGATCAAACTAAAAAGCTTTTGTACAGCCATGAGCACAGTAAGGCAAACAGACAACATTCAGAATGTAAGCAGATTTTTTTCCAGGTTATGCTTCTAACAAAGGTCTGAAACTAGAATCCACATAGAACTTAAGGTAATCAACAAGAGAAGAACAAATAACCCCATTTCTATGTGGAAAAGTGATTTGAACAGAAACTTCTGTGATGAAGCCAGGCTAATGGCCTACAAACACATGAAGAAATGCTCATCATCTTTTATCACCAGAGAAAAATAAATCAAAGCCACTTTGAGATATCATCTAACTCCAGTAAGATTACCCCACATCACAAAATCCCAAAGCTACAGATGTTGGTGTGGATGTGGAGAGAAGGGAACACTTCTACACTGCTGGTGGTAATGCAAGCTAATACAATCTTTTTGGAAAGAAGTTTAGACGACCATTCGATCCTAAAATTCCTCTACTAGGTATATACCCAGATGTTCAAAAATCATTTTACAGCAAAGACATTTGCAAAAGAATGTTTATTGCAACCCAATTCATAATAGGCAAGACATGGAAACAGCCCAAGTGCCCATTAACCTATAAAAAAAGTAACCAATCTACTCAATACTGCTATGAAATCAATATATAATCTCATCCACATTCATACAAATGGTAAAAAAAAGTCTATAGTCCCAGAAAGTTGAAGTGAAGAGGAGAGAGAGTGGAGGGGAAGGTGAAGGTCAGGAGGAGGGAAGGTGTTTAGGGGGACCTCAGCTAATGTGCGTGATGCAATGGTACATTTCAAAACTATTAAGAAACGAGTATACTTGTGATGAATGTGTTAATCACTTCAATGTAAGCATTTCACATTGTATATCAAATCAGTAAACTGAACCTCATAAATGCATCAATGTACAGTTATGATTTAATAAAAACAAAAAAATTAAAGAAGATAAATAATTGAATCAACACAAAAAAATCAGTGAACCAAAATGTTTGTTTTATGAAAAGATAAAATTAACAAAGCCTTACATAGATTAACTAGAAAAAAAAGAAAGAAGGGCTAAATAAAATCAGAAATAAAAATGGAGGCATAACACATAACACCACATAAATACAAAGGATCATTAGAGAGTGTTATAAACAACTACATCCCAATAAATTGGAAATGGATAAATTCCTAGCCGTATACTTCCTACCAAGTTGGAACTGTAAAGAATTAGAAAGCCTAAACAGATTGATGACTAGTAAGAAGATGAAAATAGTAATAAAAAGTATCCCATTACAAAATAGTTTATGACTTGAATGCCACTGCTAAATTATAGTTAATATTTAAATAGCTAATACAAATCTTAACCAAACAGTGCAAAAATATAGAGAGGGAAAAATCTTCAAATTTTCCTCTATAAGGTCAGCATTATTCTGATACCAAACTAAATTAGAACACAACCAAAAAAAAAAAAATACTAAGAGAAAGATCCATGATGAACATAGATGCAAAAATCCTCAACAAAATACTAGTAACCTGAGTAAAAGAGCATATTACAAAGGCCGTTCACCACTTTCAAGAAAGATGCATCCCTGGTAGGAAAGGAGGTCTTAATATGGAAATCAAGAAAAGTGATATATCACAATCAAAATATACACACACACACACACACACACACACGATCCTTTCAATAGATGCCGAAAAAGCATTCCACAAAATTAAACATCCATTTATAATTAATACTCTCAAAAACTAGATAGAGAAACAAGATATCTCAACAGTAAAGGCCATACATTAAAAATGCACAGCTATAATCATACTGAATGGAGAAAATCTAAAAGCTTTTTCTGTTATGATATAGAACAAGATAAGGATGTCCACATTCAGCAGAGTCTCAGAAGTACTAGCCAGAGCAATTAGGGAAGAAAAATAAACAAAGGGCATTCAAAATGGAAAGGAAGAAATCAAATCATCCTTGTTCGCACTTGACAAAATGCTATATCGAGAAAATCCTAGAGATTCCAACAAAATATTGTTAAAACTTAAAAATTAAGGTATAAAATGAACAACCAAAAATTAGTAGCCTTTACATATACTTATATTGAACAATCAAAAAGAAATCAAGATGGACATTCCATTTATAATAGGCAAAAATACTTTTAAAAACACCTGGAAATAAGGCCTTGGCACAGTGGCTCATACCTATAATCCCAGCACTTCAAAAGGCTGAGGTGGGAAGATTGCTTAAGCTCACAAGTTCGAGAGCAGCCTCATCATGTGTAAAACTTCCTCTCTAAAAACTAGCGTGGTGCTGTAGCAGGCACCTGTAGTCCGAGCTGCTGAAGTGGCTTAGGCAAGAGGATCACTTGAGTCCAAGGCTTTGAGGTTGCTGTGAGCTATGATGGTATGACACTCTACCAAGGGTGACAAAGTAAAACTCTGCCTAAAATAAATAAATAAATAAATATAAATTTTAAACATGTAGGAATAAATTTAACCAAATATGTTAAGTATTTCTACAAGGAAAAATATAAAACACTGAAAAAGGAAACCAAATAGGACACAAAACAATTGAAATATATTCTATGATCATGAATTAGAAGAATTAACATTGCTACAATATTCATACTATCCAAAGAAATCTACAGATCAATACAATCCCTTTAAAACTACTAATGTTCTTCACAGGAATAGGAAAAATATTTAAATTTTTTTTGGAACCACAAAAGAACTAAATAGCCAAATTAATCTTAAGGAAAATCAAACAGATAATCAGAAAAACCAAAAACAACAAACAAACAAACACACAAAAATGTAATAAACAAAAACACAAAGCTGGAGATATCTCACACACACACACACACACACACACACAAAGAAAACAATACTGGAGGCATCACATTACCTGGCTTCAGAATACAATACAAACACATAGTAACCAAAAATAATAGTATTGGCATAAAAATACTTATATAGACCAATAACAGATCAATGGAATGGAATAGAGACCCCAGATATAAACCAATACATTCAAAACCTACTCCATTTTTACAAAGGCATCAGTAATATACATTGGGGAAAGGACAGTCTTGGTAAGAAATACTCCTGGGAAAACTAGATAACCATATGTACAAGAATAAAGTTAGACCCTTCTTTCTCTCCATATTCAAAAATCAAATTAAAATGGATTAAAGAATTATTTTTTTTTGAGGCAAAGTCTCACTGTGTCACCCTTGATAGAGTGCTATGGTGTCACAGCTCACAACAACCTCAAACTCTTGGCCTTAAGTGATTCTCTTGCCTCAGCCTCCCAAGTAGCTGGGACTATAGGCACCAGCCACAACACCCAGCTATTTTTTTGTTGCAATTGTCATTGTTGTTTAGCAGACCGAGGCTGGGTTCGAACCCACCAGCCTTGGTGTATGTGGCTGGCACCGTAACCACTGTGGTATAGGTGCTGAGCTAGATTAAAAAATTAATGTAAGACCTAACACTATGAAACCAATCAAATAAAACTTGTGAATACACCTTGGGACAATGGTCTGGGTAAAGATTTATGGGGGGTTAATATTTCTCATAAACAGACAATAGAAGTAAAACTGGGTAAATGGGATTATAGCAAGCCAATTAGCTTCTGCACAGCAAAGAAATCAATCAACAGAATGAACAGACAACCTCCAGAATGGGAGAAAATATTTTCAAAGTATCCATCCAACAAAGGATTAATAAGCAACAAGAACAACAAAATCAAACACCACGATAGCAATAAAAAAGCAATAAACCAATTTAAAAATGAACAAAATATCTTAACTGAAGAAAATAAATTTCTTAAAAGAAGATACACAAATGGGCAATAGATAAATAAAAAAAATGTTCAACATCACAAATTATCTGGGAAATATACATCAAAACCACAACAAGAAAACATTTCATCCCAGTTAAAATTACATTTACCAAAAAGACAAATAATAATGGGAAAGGGGAACTTATAGACTGTTAGTGGGAATGTAATTTAATACAGTCACTATGGAAAACAGTATGGAGGTTTATAAAAAAAAAAAAAAATAGAGAAAGATGGCCAACTAGAAGCAGTTATTGTTGGACTGTCCTGGCCAGAATGAGAACAATTGGACTGAAGTGAACTCATAGCAATTGAGCAATTGAAATTGGGGGGCAGAACACAAGAAGAATAAACAGGGGCATTCAGCAACCCCATTGAGAAGTGTGGTGATGAAGACAAGAGAAAGCAGAGGATAGTCATGCAGTGGACCAGATTCAGAGGAACCCAGAGCCAAGTAAGAAGGGTTAAGGGTACCCTTCCACCCTGGCATCTCCATGAGCAGCAAACTATAGGAACTTTCACCCCAAGGGAGAGTAGCATGAAGGACCAGAGACCTAGCTTTTCTGCACCTACCCATTTCCTTCTCTGACTCTCCCTCTTGCCCAACAGAATAAAAAGCAATTTAGGCTCCAGCTAGCTTCTAGCCTTGTGCCCCCAACTTCCTTTCTTAGCAACTGGGCAGAGATCCCCTTGCTGAGTCATGCTTCTCTGTGAGCAGACATGTTGGGAACACCAAACTGGCTGAGCTGCCCTCCTCCCATCATTGGAGCAATGAAGGGAATATGGATCCTGCCTCACCCTCACATTGACTGCTTGCAGAACATACAAAGTTCAGGAGTAGTAAAGGAAGATGGGCCCTCCATCCTCATCATATTTAGCAGCAACCCAGGGGATCTCTTCCCTGAGTGCCTGGGGTAATCCTACACTAAGAGACCCTGAGAAGCAGAGAGCAAGATGTGGATTCACCTCCCCAGACCACAGGAGGAAATTGCAGCTTTTTAAATCTGTTGCTGAGTGCCCATGTTTTTGCCCCACCTGGCTTCTATCTGGCTGGTTATGACTCTACCCTTGAGGATTGCATCCCAGCCTACCAGCTTTACCTGAAATACTACCCCCAGCCCTTTGCCTCCCAGCTTACAGGGAAAAAAAATTCCCTGAAAAGAAGCTTTGGAAGGCTGTGAGCAGGAAGGGTCAAGGGAGAAACCAGCAGCTCATTAACTGCCTCCTGTGAGTTGGCTAATTAAAGTCCAACCAGAATGTCTCTCAATAATTTAGGGACACCCTAAACTTTTAGCTTAGAATTAAAAGTAAAATAATTAATTAATTAATAGAAAACACCACATAGAGAGGAATTAGCAAAAGAACACTGTTAACATGAAAATTCAGAGGAGATCAACTCCCCCAAGTGATTACAGTGAAGCTGCAGCTGAAAATGCCATTCATAAAGAATTTGGTGAAATGAAAGGAATGGAATTCAGAATATGGATAACAAATAAGATTAAATGAATTGAGGAGAAAATGGAAAAAATAAGTACAAAAACAGTATCAAGAAACCAATGAAATTAAAAACAAAGTCACCAAGATCTGGACATAATTAGGAAGGAAATAATGGAGTCAGAGAATTGACACAGGTATTTAGGGAGTTTTACTTAATACACAGTAGACAGTCTCAGCAATAAATTAGAACAATGAGAAAAATCTCAGAACTTGAAAAAAAGACTTCCAAATTAAGTCAATCATGTAAAGAGTCAGAAAAGAAGAGAGCAAAAGCAGAGCAATCTCTCACAGAGATATGGCACTACACAAACATCCAAGCATAAATCATAGGTATCCCTGAAGAAGTCCCAAAATAATGGAAGCTCTACTTGAAGATATCATACTGGAGAATTTTCCAAATATTGACAGAGATCCAGACTTTCAGACACTAGATAGCTACAGAAATCCAGAATGACTCAGTTCCAACAAAAAATCTCCTAGACACATTGTAATTTACTTACCAAAGTCAAAATGAAAGAGAAAATTTTGCAAGCAGCCAGTTCCAAGCAACATCTTATCTACAAGACCAAAAACATTACTGTGATGGCAGACTTTTCAGTGGAAACTTTACAGGCCATAAGAGAGTTATTACCTATCCTCAATATTCTCAACCAGAACAACTTTCAGCCTAGATTCTGCATTATGCTAAACTAATTTTCATATTCAGTGGAGAAATTAAATATTTTACTAACATGAAAACATTGAGGAAATTTTCCACTACAAGCTCTGCAGGAAGTATTCAGACATGTAATATACACAGACATCATAATCTACCACCAGCAAAAGCAATACACCCAGAAACTAAAGGACTAAAGCTGGGTTCCACAATGCTAAAAGTGCTATAACTAAGCAATAGACCTCCAAACAAGAGCAACAGTACTCCAACATACTTATCAATTCTCTCATTAACCGTGAATGGCTTTAATGCCCCACTGAAGAGGCACATGGTGACTGATCAGATAAAAAAGCACAAGCCAAGTATACACTATCTATAGAAATACATCTAACCTCCAAGAACAAAACAAGACTTATTATGGTGAACAGTTGGAAAACAATATTTCAGGCAAATGGAAATAAGAAGAAAGCAGATACTGTAATTCTAATTGCTGATACAATTGGCTTTAAAGCAACAAAAGTAAAGAAAGACAAAGATGAGCACCATATACTGTTCAAGGGAACAATACAAGAAGGTATTTTAACTAAATATTTATGCACCAAATTTAAATGCTCCCATATATACAAAACAAATCCTAACCAGACTGAACAATATGATATCCTGCCACACCATAATAGCCAGAGACTTTAGCACCCCATTGACAGAGTGGATAGATTCTTCCAGTAGAAAATAAACAAAGAAACAATGGATTTAAACATGATTCTAGAACAAATGACATTAGCAGACATATACAGAACATTCCAACCCAGTAAAGCTAAGTATATGTTCTTCTTGTCAGATCATAGATCATTCTCCAAAACTGATCATATCCTAGGACATGAATCAAACTTCAAGAAGTTTAACAAAAATAGAAATTATACCTTGTATAATCATTTTGGACCATAATGGAATAAAAGTAGAACTCAACTCCAATAAAAACCTTCATTTCCAC